>LPNX010561201.1:361542-430936 GCA_001517045.1 Pseudotsuga menziesii
TTCATATTTATAATTTCAGTCATTGTAATTGAAAACTTGAATCAATGTTATTGCATGCTAAAATAGTGAAATAGTAAATTACTAAAAACTAAGCCTGAAATAGAGACTAAACAACAATTAAAATTAAAATTTTTCTTTTTTAAACTGAAATTGGGAAAATCGTGGGGGGCGTCTAGGAGCCCCCAGTGTTTGCGGGGGGGGGGTGTGTGGGAGCCCCCCTTCACTGAAGTGCGCTACAGAATAGGGGGACACACCCCCTTGTGATTTTTCGAGAGTTTCCTGATTTTGGGGACACTGGGAAACGTTTCCCCAGAAGCCCCCAAGCCCTCGGGGTGCAGGGAGCGAGGGGGGTGCGCCCCCGACCTTGGGGGGTGAGTCCCCGTGTAACACTGGTAAAAACACATAGTGAAGGGCTTACAGGTCTCTCAACATCATCAGTTCACATAGCATGGAAAATTTCCTTAAGAAAAGTTCACATGGTGTCATCGCTCAGCTCCATTTCATTCAGATGCAACCTTCAGTGGTCTCAACTACTCCCTTGGATCTCCAACAAATTTTGGATGAATATGCATGTGTGTTTTCTGAGACAGTGGGTTTTCCACCTTCAAGACCAGAGGACCATCGTATTCCGCTCCTTCCTGGAAGCGTCCCTCCCAACATCAAGCCCTATTGCTACCTATTTCACCATAAGAGAGACTGAGATGCTTGTTCGAGACTTATTGAAGCAAGGTATTATTCACCCTAGTGCCAGTTTCTTCTCTTCACCAGTTCTTCTTGTCCAAAAACACGATGGGTCATGGCACCTCTGCATTGAGTTTCGAGCAATTAATCACATCACAATAAAGGATAAGTTTTGCATTCCTGTTGTTGATGAGCTTCTGGATGAGCTTCATGGTGCTCATTTTTTCTCCAAGTTGGATCTTCGTTCTGGGTATCACCAAATTCTGGTTCATGAGGATGATATCCCTAAAGCAACTTTCCGCACACATGATGGCCACTATGAATTTTTGGTCATGCCTTTTGGCCTCATGAATGATCCTTCCACATTCCAAGCATTGATGAATAAAATATTCCGACCCTACTTACGAAACTTCATTATGGTCTTCTTTGATGATATCCTCATCTATAGTAAAACATGGGATGAACATCTCCAATATCTGGATCTTGTAGTGAAAATTTTCTTTGATCATCATCTCTGTGCCAAACAGTCTAAATGTGTTTTTGGGAAGAAGGAAGTAGAGTATCTCGTGCATATTGTTTCAGCACAAGGGGTTCATGTAGATCTTGCCAAAGTAGATGCCATGAAAAATTGGCCGCATCCTCAGACCTTGAAGATCCTTCAGAGGTTTTTTAGACTGACTGTCTACTACTGCAGGTTTGTCAAGGATTATGGGAATCTTGCAGCTCCATTAAAATATCTACTAAAAAAGGATGCTTTTACATGGACACCTGTTGCTGAGTGTGCATTTGACAAACTGAAACAAGCTATTGTACAACACTTGTTCTAGCTATGCCTGATTTTTCCAAGCCCTTCACTATTGAGAGTGATTCTTGCGACAATGGAATTGGTGTTGTCCTCCTTCAAGATGAACACCCCATTGCGTTCACCAAAAAATCCCTTTCCGATAAGAATTTAGCCATCTCTACATATGAGAAGGAAATGATGGCTATTTTGCATGTAGTACAGAAGTGGCATCCATACCTCTTAGGGAATCATTTCTGTATCAAGAATGATCATTGGAGTTTAAAATATTTCATGGAACAACGGTCTCATCCTCAACACAACAAAAATGGGTTAGAAAACTCATGGTTTATGACTATGAGATCAGTTACAACAAGGGTAAGGACAATCTTGTGGCAGATGCTCTTTTCTGCACATTTGATTACAATGCTTCTCTTTCAGCTATTTCTATGCCTATTCCAAATTGGTTACAATCTATTCAGCAAGGCTATGTCAATGAATATTCCTTATCTGAAATCATCCAACATTTTTCTAGTAATCCTTCTTCTATACCACATTACTCTTGGGATGGATCTTCTCTGAGATACAAGGGTCATTTGGTGCTTCCCTAGAGCATAGATATTCACCAGGTTGTCTTCTATGAACTTCATGCTTCTCCATCGATATGGTACTCTGGGTTCCTCAAAACGTATGAGCGGGCACGTCATAATTTCTTTTGGAAGGGAATGAAATGGGAAATTCAACAAATGGTTACCAAATGTGATACCTTCCAATACCACAAGGGTGAAACTACACTCCTCCCCATTTTGCTTGAACCCTTTCCCATCCCTACAAGCATTTGGACAGATATTTCAATGGATTTCATTGAAGGGCTCGCAAAATCTGGAGGCAAGATCGTAACCTTGGTTGTGGTTGATCGTATGTCCAAATATAGTCATTTTTGTGCTCTTAGCCATTTATATACCTCCTCCTTAATTGCACAAATTTTCATGGAACAAATATTCCATCTTCATGGAATCCCTTAGTCGCACAAAGTGATTGGAACCAACATTAGAGCACAAATTGTTTTGCTAGAACTGGATAATGAAGGATCCATCATTTTGGAGCTAGAGGCCATCCTCAATAAGCACAATCGCCAGCTTCACTCTTGCTGCATCAAAAAGGTCTTAATTTAGTGGAACAACATGCAACCAAAGGATGCTACATAGGAACCACTCATTCATATTTAGCAACAGTTTCCACATATAAATATTTGAGAACAAAGCTTTTCTAAGATGGAGGGGATGTTAAGAACCCATGTCAACCCTTCTCTTTATTTTGTTAGTATATTTTGTCAGACGCATATTATTTGTAATTCATCCTGTTAGTGTGTTGTATTATCCCACATTCATGGGGAGTAATAGTTGTTAAGTCATCAGTTAGTATGTTGCATTATCCCACATTCATGGGGAGTAATAGTTGTTTAGATTAGACATAGTATATAAGTATGGGTTGAGGCTAATGAAGGCATCAAAGAATTATTTGTATTGGGCTTTCTCAAAGGAGGTTTCCCCCTCAAAGTGGTCCATGATCAATAAAATCTCTTATGTTCTCTGCTATTTCGGTTATATCATGCATTCTTATTGTTTATTGCATGAGGTTCCTCACAGACCCTCCTCGAAAAGGGGGAGAAGGTTGATGATGTGGAACCTCCTCAAAAGGAGGAGTATATTGATGATGTTGCAGTGGGATTGTCTCATCCCTGGACATTAGTCCTAAAGTGATCCATATACTTTTGTATTCGTGAAGTGACATGATTGCATCATCCTTGGACTTATGTCCTAAAGTGAGGGATTGACCATCCCTGTAACGGGGTTTTCACCCCTGTTACATGCAAAAGCACCAGCCTTAGGTCAATGGGACAGTAAGGTAGAGTTCATGGAAAAATATACAACAATAAACAATATTAGTAACACAAAGCAAATAAACACATACGACTAAACTAAATAAAAAACAAATACATGAAAATTATACCTTCTTTCTTGTCAAAATGGGCCACCGTTGCCATCTCGGGAATGGTACGCCTCTTTATAGGCTGGTTCTCCAGGTGGGTATAGAGAATGTCTCGATGTACTAAGTGGGAATGGTAGGGAAGCGGGATGATGGCAAAATGGGAAAAAAGGTGTCTCAACGTACTCACAAAATAAAATAATGGAAAAAAGGTGTAAGAATTTGCTTATGTAATGGCCAAAAAGTGTTTTGGGGGAGTCCTTCACAATGTATTTATAATATGTTTCTAGGGTTTTTTGACCTTTTCTCTCTTTTAGGGTTTTGTTTTGGAACCCTTTTTAGGTTTTTTGACCATTTTTTGGGTTTTTTGACCCTTTTTGGGGTTTTTGACCCTTTTTGGGAGAGAATGAGGGTAAACCATAGTAAATAATAGTGTTTTGTACCATAAATACAATTTTGAAGGTCAAAAGGAAGGGAAATATGGTAGGAACATGATGTATGTATGTGGTTTAGACCATGCAGAGCTAGGTGAGCAATTTTTTGTGTTAACAATCCTGTAAGTGGCTCAGGATTGCCTCATCCTTGGAATTATGTCCTAAAGTGAGAGGGATTGACCATCCCATAAGTGGCTCAGGATTGCATCATCCTTGGACTTATGTCCTAAATTGAGAGGGATTGACCATCCCTTAAGTGGATCAGTATTGCATCATCCTTGGACTTATGTACTAAAGTGAGAGGTATTGACCATCCCGTAAGTGGGTCAGGATTTCATCGTCCTTGGACCTCTGTCCAAAAGTGATAGGGATTGATCATCCTGTAATTGGATCATGTGTTTTGTAGGTTATTTTGTTTATGTTGATGATGTTGTTGATCGAAAGATCAAGTATGGATGCAGACGAAGAAGTTGTTGATCGAAAGATCAAGTATGGATGCAGATGATGATGTTGATTGAGTGCTGCAAATGATCGAGTGATCTAGTGCTGCAAATGATCGAGCGATCGAGTGTTGCAGAGGATCAAGTAATCAAGTGTTGTAGAGGATCGAGTGATCAAGTGTTACATAAGATGAAGATCAAAGGTGAAGGCTCAATGCTGTAGAAGATGTTCAATAATTGTTCCAGTTATTGATGATTGTTGAAAACTTCCAATGACGTATAAATGTATCACCTTGATGTTGTTGAAGATGCTCTCTCTCCTTTCTCCTATAGTTGATGATTTTGTTGTCAGTAGAATACCCTTCTTGTTAAGGGGGTGTTATACTATGAAATGGCACTTCTCCATCCGAGTACGAACACTAAATGTGTCAGTACACAAAAGGGCAATGTGGATTGAAGTAGCCTAAATACTATAGATGAAGTGAAGCCTTGATACATATCTATTCCTTCATCTTTGCCCATGTTTATAAATAAGTTTGGCTTGAACTCATGTCTCTTCTTGTGACAAGTCACGTGTCACTCACGGGTATGCTCATATGCAACCCGCGAGTCAACTTTGAAATATTGTAATTGCAAGTTTCCTTTATATAAGTTGCGAGTCACTAGCGAGTTTCCTATATATGCACCTGTGAGTCCCTTAAGACAAAATTAAAAAATAAAACATGATTATTCTAGGGGAAGTTGGGTTCAAAATCACAACTTCCTTAAATCCCCTAACCATCCTAGGCCTCGTAACCTCTCCTTGCCAGCAAGTATAAATAGAGGGGAGGGGTAGAGGATAGGGGAAGCAAGTTTGGATAGCAAGGTTATGCTGGAGGAATCCATTGGAGAGAGGAGAAAGAGATCTCAATTTATTTTTCTGTAGAGAAGCTTGTTTCAGATAGGGTTGTAATGTTCCCTGCAACTTCTTAATAAATATTGAATTTCTCCCATACTATCTTTTAACATGTTCTTATTTTTATGAATTATGAAATATATTGATATTCCTTCTTATATGCAATTATAATCTTTTCATATTTCTTTATATAAAAATCATGATTTTTGTGGAGGAACATAAATCTCTTTTGTAGGTACAAAAGATGGGGAGCTCGAGGAGAATGTGAGGAAGAAGGATAAAGCTTGGATCAACCATCAGTAAAAAGGTGGATGATCTACTAACCCATTCCTCTCTTATATGTTTCTGTAATACTGCATGTCTGCAAGTCCAAAACCTAGTATTTTGGTGACCCTAAGACCCCAAGTCATAAGGTAGATATCGTCACAACAGAACTGACGACTCCGCTAGGGAGTCTAGTTTGTGTTAAGGCCTTTCCAATTAGGTTTTCAGCCCAGTTTTTCCCTCTTTTATTTTTGTGGTGATTTGATTTTGTCCATGTTTTAGTTAGTGTTGTTATGTGCTTAAGATCCATGGTTCTTTTATTTTTATTTTGAATAATTTTAGAGTCACTCACGGGTTGCTATGTTAACAGATGTGAGTTTTGAGTTCTAATCATGGGTTTTCTTCATAACAGTCATGATTCACTCGCAGGTTGTCCACTGGACAATTGTGACTTCCTGTAGGAGGTGTCCAAACTCTAGGGTTTTACCCTGTTTTAATGTTTTTGGCTTTTGAATACTCCAGCAGGGTTTCTTCCTGAGTCTGTACTGCTCTGTTACCTGGTGCACTTGACTGTAACCTGTCTTACAACTTTGTGTTGAGAAGGTTAGGTTTGAATTCATGTGCAAGTTTGCTTAGGTCTTTCCTCTTGGCTTTGTTGGTTGAAGTGTAAGTAGTTCTGTGAGTTCTGTGGTATGCTTGTTTGCATATGATTGTTTTAATAGTAGTCTGAACCTTTCACTTTTCCAAATATTTTGATTTACTTGTCTTCCAAATCTAGTAATTCAGTCCAAGTAGGGTTTTAGGTCAGCTTTGTAGTGCTTATCAAAGTTGTGATTATAAGGTTTGAATACTCTTTCTTGCATTTATACATATTCATATTTTCTAGCTTGCTTATTTGCATTAGTTTGCATTCGCTTTTTATTTTTGAAAAGAAAAATAAAGCAAAGCATTTGTAGTTGCATTGTCAGTCTCATATAGGCTCTTTGTACGCTAGTTTTTAAATTGTCTTTTACAAGGAAAAAGTACTAAAAAAAGAAGTCTTGTGTTTTCAAAGTTCTTAAATATATTTCATTTGTTTCGAAAAGTAAAGAAAAAAACATGTTGAATAGCATTTATATTTTAAAATTATTTACATAATATTTTCTTTCAGTTGTGTCAATAATACAACAAGTTGCACTTCCATTACTTGAGTAATAAAAACCTTAAAAAGAACGATTTTAATTAAAATTTATTAGCAAAAATTTCTTTATAGGGTCATACATCAACTATTTTAGGGTAGGATCTTGGAATAGGACATCTTAAACTATCCAAGATCACTTAAACTTAGATTTAGTGGATTATCTTCTAGGTAAATCCATGTTTGCAAGAGATCATATGGAAATATCCTCTAACAAAGGAGTTAAGAACGAGGTCGTGTGAGGACTTAGTGCCAGAGATACCCCTCCAATAGTTCGTTCAAGCATAAACCAAGATTGTTGTGCGTACTAGGGTTCTTTTAGTACCACCTTGGGCCCTATGAGGTGTCGGTGCTATCTGAATTTCAAGGTTATCTACCCTACACATGCACACCAGTCAGACCTATGAGTGTTTCGCTAGAATTTTGTTGTAAGCTTGGTAGCCTTAGTATCCAGACTCTCAGATTCTTTCGCGGGTGACGGTGGAAGGCTATTTACACTGTACTTAGGGAAGACGTGGGAGGAAACTCCATATACTAATTTGGGAGGGAGGTTTGGTGATTCAAATGCTTGCACCTAGAAAAATTATCACGGGACCCTGAGTAACTGCTCTCTAATCTTCACTAGTTTGTTTTGGGCCCTAATCATCCTAGATGCTCCTTTGGAAGGCGTATCTTTCACCTGACTGTGTTTGTGATACTTAGGATTTTTTAGTAGTGTGGTCTATGGATTTCCTGTGATCTAGTATGACCTTTAGGTGTGTGAGTTTCATATTTAGCCATGTAGGATCAACCTCCCCATAGGTATAGAAGGTTGCAAAACCTTCCTTCACTTTCAACAGTGGATCCTCCACTGCCACCTCAAAGGTGAAGATTAGACACAAACGGTTCGTTTGAATCGATTGGAGTTAGTCAAAGTCCAGGGGAACCTGAACTTCGATATACTTAGACCGACCTCTTGTTAGTGGATATTGAATATTTGCAAGATGAAGAGTTTGCAAGGAAGTATAATTCTCCTCTCACTCACCTTAGAGGTCCCATTTTAGTGCAAGTTCATTCGTTTGGTCCTCCTGTTGTTCGTGTTCCTTTTAGTGCTGTAATGTCTAGTTCAAGAGAAGGTATGAGGGATGTTTCCACCCCCACTTCAGCCTTGATGCACAGTGGTGTCTCTCCCTCACCAATGAGTGCACCTAGGCCAAGCATATATACCACACTAGTAGTGTCATTAAACTTTGGTTCATCTACCCCGATGTCCCCAAGTGGTCGAGTGACTAGTCCATCGGGACCATCACACAATGTTGGTCCATTTGGCATGTTCTTCATCTGGATACCTAGTGTCCCTTTTAATTCTTCTCCCTTATTCCAGAACACTCAAAGCGATCCAAGTAGTTCTGCTCCATTTGTCCAAGGCTTCTTGTGGTATGGAGGATGCATTCCTTCATATGCTCCTTATGTAGATCCTTCACCTATGTATTCTAGTGTGTCATATGGGATTCCAAACCCTTTTTTAGAGTTTAGCTTCCAACCTTCTCGTCAAGTGTCAGCTATCCCGTTCATAATATCCCCCTTCTCATTCTTCAGTGGGGAAATCACTGCTCTCGTTTCTGCAGCTCCAACCTCGGTTGGAATCAGTCGAACTCAATACAATGCACCTAAGGTTAGTAACCCATTGGCCTTTGGGTGTAACCCTTTTCATTCACAGTCGGTGGCTAGGGGAAACCCCAACCTTTGTTTCAGGAATGATGGTGTGGGTACTTCCTCACCTCAGACTCCTCAATACCAATCTTTGAATCGACCCCGTTTACCCTTTCTGGGAACTTTAAACTTACCAGACTTATCGAAACTAATGAACAACCCTATGTGCCATGATCCGACTTGGCCGTCGATTCCCATTAAATTACCTTCAGACATTCCTAAGTTTGAAGGGAAAATGGATGAGGATCTAATTGACCATGTCATGACGTTCCATTTGTGGTGCTCTTCCAACTCAGTGAATGATAACTCTGTTCGGATGAGGCTATTTAAATGAACTCTGACCAGTGTATAAGCAAAGTGTTATATTGAAATCTCATCGACCGCATATGACATTTTTCTTGATTTAGCAACCGTTTTCTTGAATCACTTTCAACTTCCTATTCGGTATGGTGCCAGTACAGACCTTCTGTTCAACTTTCGACAGACTAAGGCCACTCATATATCTGATCACATTCAGGAGTGGATAAGGAGAAAGAGGCTTATCAAAGCCAATATTCCTCCCAAGTTTTTACTGGAATGGTTTTTGAAGTCCTTATTGCCTTATATTTCAAAAGATGTTTCCACATCGGGAGTGACTACAGAGGAAGAGGCTATTCTCAAGGCCCAACAACTGGATTTGATATATTCCAAGTCTGGGATTTTATATGAGATCATCCTCAAGGTGCCAAGTTCTAATACAAACTTTTACAAACCCAAGCCTGGACCACATGCCAATGGCGTGGAAGTTTTAGTTGAAACATTTATTATAGAGTCACTGGATAAACAAATCCATGAATTGTCAGTGAATCAATCTCCAGCAGAGGTAGCTAAGGATTCCACCCCCTCATCCCAAAATGTGAATGTATACTCGACACAATCTACCCAAAATGGCACTCAGCAGCTTGGTGGGAAAAAGAACAAAGGGAAGAAAGGCGAGGGGAATCAAAACAAGCAAAAACCCACAAACAATGCTGAGGGGGGTAAAAAGGAGAAAAATAAGGTCAAATTTCTCTGCAATATTTTCTAGGAAGACCATTTGACCTATCAATTCCCCTTAATGGATCAGGCACACAAGTTGCTAACACAAAAACAACCAACTATCCTGAAGGATCCCTTTCCCCAAGGAAAAAATGCAATTTATAATGACCCAAAATATTCCAAGGGCACGTAAAGTGCTCCTACCATTGATCAATGTTATATCAATATGGTCCAATACCTAACCTTGTTACAAACCAGAGCTAAGAATTATGAATTGGAGGCTCAGCAGAAAGATAAGAAAACCGATGAGACAAGAGATCCACTCTTGATTGATAAACTGGCTGATTCTATGCCTAATATACCGAAAGGTGTCTTAAAAAATACATTTCACAACCCTAACACGGGGGATGCTTTGAACTACTCTATCATAGAAGATTTGTCTAGAACCCCTTTTGCAATTTTGGCCTTAGAATTTCTCTAGAGTTTTCCTTCGCAACGAGATGCACTCTTGGTGGCCATAGGCAGTATGGATTATGTGAACTTGTTGGCTAAGTTTAACCTTTTTCGATGTCAAGCCACACCTACCTTACCATGTGGACTTCTCCATTGATGTTTTCCATGGTGGATAATACATTGGACGAACTGTTATAGATGAATGTGCATTCACATGTGTGATGTCAATTCAATGATGGAAATATCTGTGATCCCGTGAGTTGGTCCCATCAAACACTTTGCTGACCACTTTCGACGAAAGGTCTTTCCATCCGCATGGTATCCTGCTTTCTTTCGAGATAAAACTGTCAGGGAAATTAGCCTCTGTATAACTTTAAGTAGTTGACGCACCTTTGGACTACAATCTACTTTTGGGAAGAAGTTGGACCTATGCGATGTGTGCAATTCCATCGTCCATTTTCTTAGTCCTTGTGTTCCCTCACGAAGGAAATTTGGTAACTGTTGACCAACTCTCATATACTCGAAAAGGCCTCTTGGAAAATTTGAGTCTACCGTACCCTTGATTGATTAGTCGCTCCTGACAAATCAAAATCTGGGAGCTGGTATGTATACATCATTAATGGGCACTTTCGATATTCCCTCTCCCATAAATTACTTAGGCTCAATGAGTGTTGGGAAGAATATCTCTATGGTTGTAGATAAAACGGACCCATGGGTCCTCCCTTCGCAAGAAGAACCTCAAGTTCCCTTATCAACAACAGAGGTAGCTTACCAAGCTATCTTTGATGCTATTGCTGATTCCATTTCAACTCCTCCAATATCAAAAGAGTAAGATGAAGCTTACTTGCCCACATGGGAAGAGAACTCTACATATTTTTACGACTGCTTAGATATGGTTTTTCCATCCAATGAAGCCATTCTGGAAGCCATGTTTAGACCAGAAAAAATTTGTGAAGATCTACATCACAAGTCCTACTTTCTTCAGGAACTGAGTAGGATAGAAAATTCCGAGTTCCATGTGAGACTAGAAGAGTTTATTGATCCTCCCGTAAATCATTTTCCCAAGGAGGAAATATTTGGTGAGGGGATCATGTCAATCATTTCCACCACTATTCTGATCAATATCTCGACAAAAAATGATGTCGTGGAAAATGTTCTCCTGAAGAGATTACTAATTACACTGCCTTGTTTAAGGAATTATGTGATGTCTTCACCTGGTCATACGAGGACATTCCAAGTATCGATCCATCAATTTTGGAACATGTAATCTGAACTTACCCTAATGTAAAACTTGTTTGACAAAATATTATACCTGTTAATCTATGGAAAGCGGAAACTGTTAAGGCTGAAGTGGAAAAGTTGTTGAAAGTTAGTTTCATTTATCCAGTCTCTCTGTGGAATGGGTATCCAATCTCGTTTCAGTAGATAAGAAACAATGGACTATACATGCTTGTACATATTTTCAAGATTTAAACAAGGCTTCTCCCAAGGAAAACCACTCCATACGATTCATTGATCAGGTCATTGATGCCTGTGCAGGTAGCGAGGTGTTCTTGTTTATGGATGGTTTTTTGGGCTATAACCATATTCAAATCAAACTGGAATACCAACACAAAAATTCCTTCATTTTTCCATGGGGTACATTTGCATAGAAAAAGATTCCATTTGGTTTAAAAAATTCCGGAGCAACCTTTCAGCGTGCAATGAAATTTGCTTTCCACGATATTAAGCACATTGTTGAACCATATTTAGATGATCTTCCAACCCATTCTCGAAAGAGGAAGGATCACCCAGATCATCTTGGCTTAGTTTTTGAGAGACGCAAACACTGCAAGATTCACTTAAATCCCCATAAGTGCATCTTCAGCGTCGAATCGGGGCGATAACTTGGTTTCATAGTTTCCAATAGGGGTATAAGGGTCGATCCTTTAAAAGTAGAGGCGATTATTAATCTGCCTCCTCCTCGAACCATAAGACAATGTCAAAGTCTACAAGGAAAGTCTAACTTTATTCGATGTTTTAATGTGAACTATTCCAATATCACCAAGGGTTTCATGTGCTTGCTTAAGCAAGGAACCCCATTTCTATGGGATGAAGCTGCTCAACAATTTTTCGAGGCCGTGAAAAGAGAACTGCTATCAGCTCCTCTTTTGCACCCGCCATACTACATAAAGGATTTCATATTGTATCTGGATGCATCCGATTCCACGATAGGAGTAGTGCTAGTTCAGGAGGATGGCGAGCTCCAAGAGCATGTTATCTATTATCTCAATCGCACTTTCCCCTATCCTATGCCCATCCTCTCTATTTATACTTGTTGATGAGGAGAGGTTATGAGGCCTAGGATGGTTAGGGGAGTTAGGGAAGTAAGTTTGGAGAGAAATGTTATTATGGAGGAATCCATTGGACAGAGGAGCAAGAGAACTCAATTTCTTGGTCTAAAGAGAAGCTTGTTTCAGACATGGTTGTAATGTTCCACGCAACTTCTTAATAAAGAGTGAATTTCTCTCATACCGTCTTTGTACATGTTCTTATTGTTATGAATTATGAAATGCATTTTTATTCCTTATTATATGTAATTATAATCTTTTCATATTTCTTTATATAACAATCATGATTTAGGTGTCCCGGAATATCAATCTCTTTTGCAAGTACAAAAGATCAGGAGCTTGAGTAGCATTTGAGGAAAAAGGCTAAAGCTTGGATCAACCATCCGCAAAAAGGTGCATGATCTACTAACCCACTCCTCTCTTATATGTTTATGTAATCCTTTATGTCCGCAAGTCCAAAACCTAGTATGTTGGTGACCCTAAGACCCCAATTCATAAGGTAGATATCCCTCACAACAAGGAGAGTGTTGAAATATTGTAACTTTGAAGAACATTCTAATTGTATTTTACTGATGTAAACTATCAGAGATGTTTTATTCCTCCATAGGGATGTTACTATTGTATTTGGTCATCATAGAGTCATGAGGCAAAAACTCCATTGTTTTGTGTCTTCCTAGGTGAAGTCGACCCAATAAGTTTGTTGGGGACTTGTTAGGGAAAAATTCAAGTGAAAGAAAGAGTATA
Organism: Pseudotsuga menziesii; assembly: GCA_001517045.1. Lineage (NCBI taxonomy): Eukaryota > Viridiplantae > Streptophyta > Pinopsida > Pinales > Pinaceae > Pseudotsuga > Pseudotsuga menziesii. The sequence continues at coordinate 374,440 of LPNX010561201.1, forward strand.
AATAGAGAATGTGTGTTACTCATTTGACATACACACTTGTGTATAGTGCATGAGAGAGAGATATATATATATGAAAGGAGAAGGATCACATGTTTGTGGTTTTTTCTTTGTACTTTTGATACATCTATATAGATGAAGTTTTGCTGGGTTTTCTTCCCCATGAGGGTTTCCCAGGATAAATATCTGTGTTCTTTTGTGTGGATGTGCTTGTATTTCTTTCAGTGATCCTTTTGTATATGGTTACAATGTTATGATGTTATTAGATATTGTGTAACCATTAAAACCTTAAAATCAATGCCTTCTCTGTCACAATACCGGGCATGTAAAGGAATATTGTCACTATCTAGTGAAGAATTTGGACTCTGTTAAGTATCCTAAGAGGAATTTCCCTGCTAGTTTTCCCATGGATTTACTCTGCGACCATTCTATGAAGGAGGAATATATCTCTCCTTATGTATTTTTTTTCTTTTTCTATTCCTTATGAATATATTTCCTTTAAAGAACTTCATTATATTAAGTCGGTTGAAAGGGATTATTCTAGAAGAACTAGTTCTTGCCAAACCCTAGTTCCTTTAAGAATTTTACTGAAAGTATTCTTGTCTCTAAGGTAATGGGTTTTGAACAAGTATCTCACAATTATGGAATAGGGGATCCTCCCACAGTGGTTTATGGCGTTGTTTATAGTAGCCCTCATATTGTTGATTTAAACCCTAATCCCGTTCTTATTAACCCTAATCTAGAGGAACCGACTCATACTATTTATGATAAGGGATTGACAAGGGTTGATTCCAAGGTTTCTGTAGACGGGCTGTTGATTAATGAATCTGTAAAAACCCCTCTCACTATCTATGTTAACAAATATACGGTCAATTCAGACTGTGTTCCTATAATTTCTATTAGATGTCAAAATGTGACAATCATTCGAAGAAAGAATAAGAAGAAGGAGATCAGAGAAAAAATGTGGATGAAGAAGAAAAGGAATTACTTTTGGAAGCAAGATATATCTCGGTATAAGATAGAATCCATATGGCTGAAGAAGGTAGTAGTAGTGTGTCTGAAACTTGTAGGGAGCTTGGAGCACATAAGCTCGTCATGGAGGTTATAGAATGATATAATCTCCTTTAATGTTAGGAGATTAGGGGGTGGTCCCAAATTTCGTGCCCTCAATAATTTCATCCTAAATACTAGAGCATATGTTTATTTTTTTAAAGAATCTATGAATATGGGAACTAAAGCTTATGCGATGATTCAATAATTTTAAAAGATCGGGAATGTAGTGCTGTTGATGCTGATGGCTATCTGGTGGGCTAGTAGCAGTATGGAACCCTAAAACTTGTTCCTTCAAACCTTTTAGGACTTGTGTTGGGATCTTGTTGGAAGAGAAAGTCCTAAGGGTTGAGAAATATTTGCACTTATTAAATATTTATGCTCCCTACAGGGATAGAAAGCAGTTTTGAGATAAGATTGAAGATAGTGGTATGTTAAGCCTTGAAAATATGGTTGTTGTTGGCGATTTAAACATGACTTTACACTCTTTTCAAAATTGGGGAACTATTAATCCTTTTGATCCATTGGTTGACTATTGCTTATATCCTTTCAAGAAGTATCAATTAGTAGATATTGTTCCTTAAAAAATTACTCCTACTTGGAAAAGTAAATAGTTAGGCTAAGGAGTGAGTAAAAGACTTGATCGTTTCCTTATGAAGGAACCTTTGGTAGATTTTTGTTCGAGATATAGATCATGGTATTTTCATAACAACAAATCTGATCTCTTTCCTATTGCTTTACAAGTTGATGCAAATCCTTCGGATACTAATAGATCCTTCAACTTTGATCACTCTTGTCTTAAAAATGAATACTTTTGTTAGATGATTAGGGATTTCTAGTTATCTGTTACTTGTCCAGGAAATCTAAATGTGATGTATCAATTAGTTTTTAAGTTGAATTCACTTAAAAATAAAGTTACTCTCTAGACAAAAAGGAAATCTATAGAATATAGATCCTCTTTACAACAAATTGAAAGTGATATTTCAGAGCTTATTTTGTTGAATTTGACATGATCCTTCTCTGTAGAAGACAAATGATTTTTTTGGATTTGACTAGCAAAGAGGATTCTATAAGTAAGAAATAAGAAGAGAAATTGAGGCTCAAAAGTACAGCCATTTGGATCGAGGCTAGTGATAAGAATACAATTTTTTTTTAATAATTATGCCTCTTATCATAGGAATTTAAACACGATATGGGAAATTTTTGATGAAGATGGTGTCAGGTTCAACTCCCAGGTTAAGATAAAAATTTCCGTAGAATTACATTTTAAATCCTTTTTCAAATATTAGAGGAAAGATCTTAATGGTAATTAATTAAAAGTTCTTGAACCTTTCCCTTCTTTCTTCACTAGGGAAGAAGGTCTGTAGGTTGGTAAAGAAATATCACTTAAGGAAATTCAGAAGGTTTTATCAAACTTTGCGAAAGACAAAAGCCCCGGTCTTGATGGTTGGACAGTTGAGTTGTTTTTGGCTTTTTTTGATATTATGGGCAAATATTTGCTGGATGTTGCAGAGTTTTCCAGGAAGGAGTGCTTTATGATAGGATCTCTAAATTCCACCTTTATAACTTTGATTCACAAGAAGGATTCCCTTGATATTTTTTTTGATTTTAGTCCTATTGCTCTTTGCAATCTAGTTTACAAGATGGTGAATAAGGTTATTGCGGATAGGATGAAACTTTATACTTTTAGAGACTATTTCGAAAGAACAATTTGGCTTCTTAGCCAATAGGCAGATCTTAGATACTATTGGAACCACTCATGAGTTTTTGCATTCTGTTAAAACAAGGAATATTAGCTTTGTTGTGATGAAACTTGACTTAGCAAAGGCCTATGATAAAGTTAATGGGGATTCCTTGAGTTTGGTTCTTCTTTAGATTGGTCTTCTTAAGCAAGTAATGAGATGGATTATGGCATGTGTTTCATTTGCAAACTTTTCAGTCTTAATTAATGGTTCTGCTACCTCATTTTTTAGAAGTACAAGAGGACTAAGATAGGGTTGTCCTTTGTCCTATTTCTCCATTATTATTTTTATTAATGATTGAAGGACTTAGCAGAATGATATCCAAAGCTCGCAATGAAGGTCTGATTCTAGTTATTAAGATTTTTAGATACAGTTATTATTACTCATTTGATTTTTGTAGATGATGTAATTCTCTTTGGGTTGGATAATATTAAGGATTGGAAGATTATGCATTCTCTCTTGGATTTTTCGGTAATGCTACAAGTATGGAAGTCAACATTGAAAATTCTTTCTCTTGTACTTATAAGGTTCAACCTGAGTTTATTACAATATTGAAGAATCTCTTTCAGTATAAGATTGATCAGATGGATATTGGTTTCAAATATTTAGGGTTTTATTTAAAACCTAATAAATACCGAGTGAAGGATTGGTTATGGTTGTTAAAGAATATTGAAAAAAAGATTTCTAATTGGTCTTTTAGATTTCCCTCTACAAGTGGTAGACTAACTTTAATTAAGGCTATTCTACAAAGTATCCCTGTTTATTGGTGCTCTCTAGTTAAGGTACCTTCTTCCATCATTAATTCTATCAGAGAAAAGATATTTCATTTCTTATGGGTAGGGACAAGATCTGAAAGAAAATTTCATTTGGCTTCATGGGAGGTTCTGGCTACTCCAACTCATCTGGGAGGCTGGGGTATTAAGAACTTATATTTATTTAATACAACCTCTGTTTAAAAAATGTGTGGAGATGTCTATTTGATAAAGGTCTATGGAGTGAGGTGATGAAATCCAAGTATTTGAAGAACAATATAGTTAGAACATGGATTAGATTAACATAATTTCATGTGAATAGAGTCTCAGTGGTCTAGAATAGTTTTCTCAAAGTGTTTTATTAGCGAAAAAAGGAATCTGATGGGATATATGCAATGATAAAAGTGTTATTAATGGAGTTGATCTTTTTGTTGGGGATACATATTTTTATTCTCCACCTAAGGAAATTTTTGATCATATAGACTAGATTGAAATGAATACTTTGGATAAGCTAAAAATACCTAAATGGTGTGTCTTAAAGGGTGGTTACTGGCTAAATGCTACAGACTTGGGTTTAACTCATAAATGGGTTATTTAGTGGGATTCTTACAATGAAATTCTAAAAGAGGCTGGGGTAAAACTTAAAGTTGAAAATGAAAATTTGGTCTAGCCAGAGAACAAGAAAAATGGGACCATTACAACTAAGTTGTCTTATGAATACATAGCTAGGAATTGGAGTAAGGCTGATCAAAGATGGTGGTATAAATACTTATGGAAGTGGAATTTACCTAAAAAATTGAAATGTTTTTGGTGGCTATCCCTCAAAGATAAGATTCTAACTTGGAACAATCTCATGAAGAGGAGATGGCAAGGTCCACGTATTTGTCCTCTTTGTATTCAGGATGAAGAATCTGTCTTACATATATTTGTAAATTGCTTCTTATGCAAACATGTTTAGTTAAATGCGAAGGACTTTTTGGGATTCAACTTGGATTGGGGTGGTGATAATATGGAGGCTTCTTTTTCAGATTGGTTTCATAATACTGATTCCTTCAATTTGCTTCCGATATTTATGTCTTGGTCTCTCTGGCTTACGCAAAATAAAGTTGTTTTACAAGATATCAGTCTCAATTCCTTTCTTTGTGGGATTAGGGGAATTAATCTCTTTAAATATTGTCTAATTATCAACAATCCAAGGAATACCAAAAGGTATTATTTGGCTGATTTTTCCACACATTTGATGACCATGCTTCTCTTTCAGCTATTTCTATTCCTATTCCAAATTGGTTACAATCTATTTAGTAAGGCTTTGTCAATGAATATTCCTTATCTGAAATCATCCAACATTTTTCTAGTAATCCTTTTGTTGTACCTCATTACTCTTGGGATGGATCTTCTATGAGATACAAGGGTCGTCTTGTGCTTCCCTAGAGCATAGATCTTCACCAGGATGTCTTCTATGAACTCCATGTTTCTCCATCGATAGGGCACTCTGGGTTCCTCAAAACATATGAGCAGGAACGACATAACTTCTTTTGGAAGGGAATAAAGTGGGAAATTAAACAAATGGTTTCCAAATATGATAAATGCCAGTACTACAAGGGTGAAACTACAATCCTCCCCAGTTTGCTCAAACCCTTTCCCATCCCTACAAGGATTTGGACAAATATTTCAATGGATTTCATTAAAGGGCTCACTAAATATAGAGGGAAGACCATAATCTTGGTTGTTGTTGATCAGATCTCCAAATATAGTCATTTGTGTGCTCTCAGCCATTTATATACTACCTCCTTAGTCGCACAAATTTTCATGGACTAGATATTTTGTCTTCATGGAATCCCTTAGTTGCACAAAGTGATTGGAACCAACATCATAGCACAAACAATTTTACTAGAACTGGATAATGAAGGATCCATCATTTTTGAACCGAAGGTCATCCTCAATAAGCACACTCATCAGCTTCGCTCTCAGTGCATCACAAAGGTATTAATTCAATGGAACAACATGCAACCAGAGGATGCTACATGGGAGCCACTCATTTGGATTCAGTAACAATTTCCACATATAAAGCTTTGAGGACAAATATTTTCTAAGATGGAGGGGACGTTAAGAACCCATGTCAACCCTCCTCTTTATTTTGTTAGTATATTTTGTCGAACACATATGCTTTGTAAGTCATCCCGTTAGTATGTTGTATTGTCCCAAATTCTTGGGGAGTAATAGTTGTTAAGTCGTCCAATTAGTATGTTGCATTATCCCACATTCATGGGGAGTAATAATAGTTTAGATTAGACATAGTATATAAGTATGGGCTGAGGCTAATGAAGGAATCAAAGAATTATTTGTATTGAGCTTGCTCAAAGGAGGTTTCCTCCTCAAAGTGGCCCACAATCAATAAAATCTCTTATGTGCTCTGCTATTTCGGTTATGTCGTGCATTCTTATTGTTTATTGTAGGAGGTTCCTTATAGACCCTCCTCGAAAAGGGGGAGAAGGTTGATGATGTGGACCCTCCTCGAAAGGAGGAGTAGATTGATGATGTTGTAGTGGGATTGTATCATCCCTAGACATTAGTCCTAAAGTGATCTGTATACTTTTGTCTCCATGAAGTGATAAGATTGCATCATCCTTGGACTTATGTCCTAAAGTGAGAGGGATTAACCATCCCTATAACAGGGTTTTCACCCCTGTTACGTGAAAAATCATCAGCCTTAGGTTAATGGGACAGTAGGGTAGATTTCATGGAAAAAGATACAACAATAAACAATATTAGTAACACAAAGTAAATAAACATATATGGCTAAACTAAATAAAAAACAAATACATGAAAATTATACCTTCTTTCTTGTCAAAATGGGCCACCGGGGCCATCTTAGAAATGACCTGCCTCTCCACAGGCTGGTTCTCCAGGTGGGTACGGAGAATGTCTTGACTTACTAAGTGGGAATGGTAGGGAAGTGGGATGTTGGCAAAATGGGGTGTGAATACTTGAGAGAAAAAAGTGTCTCACCATACTCACATAATAAAATAATGGAAAAAAGGTGTAAGAATTTGCTTATGGAATGGCCAAAAAGTATTTTGGGAGAGTCCTTCACAATGTTTTTATAATATGTTTCTATGGTTTTTTGACCTTTTCTCTCTTTTAGGGTTTTGGAACGCTTTTTAGGGTTTTTGCACCCTTTTTAGGGTTTTGGACCCTTTTTAGGGTTTTTTGACCCTTTTTGGGAGAGAATGAGGGTAAACCATAGTAAATAATAATGTTTTGTACCGAAAATACAATTGTGAAGGTCAAAATTAAGGGAAATATGGTAGGAATATGATGTATGTACGTGGTTTAGACCATGCAGATCTAGGTGAGCAATTGTTTGTGTTAACAATCTTGTAAGTGGCTCATGATTGCATCATCCTTGGAATTATGTCCTAAAGTGAGAGGGATTGACCATCCCATAAGTGGCTTAGGATTGCATCATCCTTGGAATTATGTCCTAAATTGAGAGGGATTGACCATCTTGTAAGTGGCTCAATATTGCATCATCCTTGGACTTATGTCCTAAAGTGAGAGGGATTGACCATCCTGTAAGTGGGTTTGGATTTCATCGTCCTTGGACCTCTGTCCAAAAGTGATAGGTATTGATCATCTCATAATTGGATCATGTGTGTTGTAGGTTATGTTGTTTTTGTTGATGACATTGTAGATCGAAAGATCAAGTACGAATGCAGACGAAGAAGTTGTTGATCGAAATATCAAGTATGGATGCAGATGATGATGTTGATCGAGTGATCGAGTGCTGCAAATGATCAAGTGATCTAGTGATGCAAATGATCGAGTGCTACGGAGGATCGAGTAATTGAGTGCCGCATAGGATTGAGTGATCAAGTGTTACAGAAGATGAATATCAAAGGTGAAGACTCAATGTTGTGGAAGATGATGTTCCAGTACTGAAGATGTTGAAGATGTTCAGTAACTGTTCCAATTGCTGATGATTGTTGAAAACTTCCAATGGCGTATAAATGTATCACCTTGATGTTTCTGAATATGCTCTCTCTCCTTTATCCTATAGTTGATGATGTTGTTTTCAATAGAATACCCTTATCATTAAGGGGTAGTTATACTATGAAATGGCACTTCTCCGTCCAAGTACAGACACTAAATGTGTTGGTACACAAAAGGACAATGTGGATTGAAGTAGCCTAAACAATATAGATGAAGTGAAGCCTTAATAAATATCCCTTCCTTCATATTTTCCCATGTTTATAAAGAATTTTGGCTTGCACTCATGACTTTTATTGTGACAAGTCATGTGTCGCTCGCGGGTATGCTCATATGCAACCCATGAGTCAACTTTGAAATATTGTAATCACGATTTTCCTTTATATAAGTCGCGAGTCACTTGTGAGTTTCCTATATATGCACGTGAGAGTCCCTTAAGAAAAAATTAAAAAAATAAAACATGATTAGTCTAGGGGAAGTTGGGTTCAAAATCATAACTTCCCTAACTCCCCTAACCATCCTACACCTCGTAACCTCTCCTCGTTAGCAAGTATAAATAGAGGGGAGGGGTAGAGGATAGGGGAAACAAGTTTGGATAGCAAGGTTATGCTGGAGGAATCCATTGGAGAGAGGAGCAAGAGAACTCAATTTCTTTGTCTGCAGAGAAGCTTGTTTCAGACAGGGTTGTAATGTTCCCTGCAACTTCTTAATAAAGATTGAATTTCTCCCATACTATCTTTTTCAATGTTCTTATTGTTATGAGTTATGAAATGTATTGATTTTACTTCTTATATGCAATTATAATCTTTTGATATTTCTTTATATAACAATCAGGATTTATGTGGAGGAACATCAATCTCTTTTGTAGGTACAAAAGATCAAGATCTTGAGGAGCATTTGAGGAAGAAGGATAAAGCTTGTATCAACCATCAGTAAAAAGGTGCATGAACTACTAACCCATTCCTCTCTTATATGTTTCTATAATAATTTATGCCTGTAAGTACAAAACCTAGTATGTTGGTGACCCTAAGACCCCAAGTCATAAGGCAGATATCCCTCACAACAGAACTGGCTACTCTGCTAGGGAGTCTAGTTTGTGTTGAGGCCTTTCCAATTAGGTTTTCAGTCCAATTTTTTGCTCTTTTATTTATGTGGTGATTTTCTTTTATCCATGTTTCAGTCAGTGTTGTTATGTGCTTAAGATCCATGGTTCTTTGATTTTTCTTTTGAATAATTTTAGAGTCACTCGCAGGTTACTGTGTTAACAAATGTGAGTTTTGAGTTGTAATCGCGGGTTGTATTCATAACAATCATGATTCACTCGCGGGTTGTCCATTGGATAATTGTGAATTCCTGTAGGAGGTGTCCAAGTTCTAGGGGTTTACCATGTTTTGAATGTTTTTGGCTTTTGAATAGTCCTGTAGGGTTTCTTCCTGGGTCTGTACTGCTTTGTTACATGTTGCATTTCAATGTAACTTGTCTTACAACTTTGTGTTGTGTAGGTTGGGTTTGAATTCATGTGCAACTTTGTTTAGGTATTTCCTCTTGGCATTGTTGGTTGAAGTGTAAGTAGTTCTGTGAGTTCTTGAACTCTGTTAGTTCTCTGGTATGCTTGTCTACATCTGATTGCTTTAATAGTAGTCTGAACCTTTCACTTTTCCCAATATTTTGATTTACTTGTCTCCCAAAGCTAGTAATTCAATCCAAGTAGGGCTTTAGGTCAGATTTGCAATGCTTATCAAAGTTGTGATTATAAGGTTTGAATACTCTTTCTTGCATTTATACATATTCATATTTTCTAGCTTGCTTAGTTGCATTAGTTTTCATTCGCTTTTGATTTTTGAAAAGAAAAATAAAACAAAGCATTTGTAGTTGCATTGTCAATATAATATAGGATCTTTGTACTCTTGTTTTTAAATTGTCTTTCAAAAGGAAAAAGTACTAAAAAAAGAAGTCTTGTGTTTTCAAAGTTATTAAATATATTTCATTTGTTTCGAAAAGAAAATAGAAAAGCATGTTGAATAGCATTTATATTTGAAAATTATTTACATAATCTTTTCTTTGAGTTGTGTCAATAACACCACAAGTTGCACTTCCATTACTTAAGTAATAAAAAACTTAAAAAGAATGATTTTTATTTAAATTTATTAGTAAAACTTTCTTTATAGGGTCATACATCAAATATATTAGGCTAGGATCTTGGAATGGGACATCGTACACTATCCAAGATCACTTAAACTTAGACTTAGTGGATTATATTCTAGGTAAATCCACGTTTGAAAGAGATCATCTGGAAATCTCCTCTAACACAGGAGTTAAGAATGAGGTCGTGTGAGGAATTAGTTCCGGAGATACCCCTCCAATACTTAGTTCAAGCATAAACCAGGATTGTTGTGCATATGGGGGTTCTTTCAATACCACCTTGGGCCCTGTGAGGTGCCAGTGTTGTCTAAATTTTAGGCTTAGCTACCCTGCCCATGCACACTAGTCAGTCTTATGATTGTTCTACCATAATCTTGTTGTAAGCTTGGTAGCCTTAGTATCCAGACTCTTATATTATTTCACGGGTGACGGTGGAAGGCTATTTCCACTGTACCTATGGTAGACGTGGGAGAAAACCCCAAATAATAATTTGGGAGGGATTTTTGGTGATTCAAATGCTTGTACCTAGAAAAATTCTCACAGGACAATGAGTAATTGCTCTCCAATATTCACTGGTTTTTTCTGGGCCCTAATCATCCCAGACGCTCCTTTGGAAGGTGTATCTTTCACCTGACTGTGTTTGTGATACTTAAGATTTTTTAGTAGTGTGCTCTATGGATTTCCTGTGATCTAGTATGACCTTTTAGGTGTGTGATTTACATATTTATCCATGGAGGATCAACCTACCCATAGGTCTAGAAGGTTGCAAAACCTTCCTTCGCTCTCAACAGTGGATCCTCCACCGCCACCTCAAAGGCAGATATTAGACACAAATGGTTCATTTGAATCGACTGGAGTTAGTCAAAGTCTAGAGGAACCTGAACTTAGTTATACTTAGACCAATCCCTTGTCAGTGGATATTGAATATTTGCAAGATGAAGAGTTTGCAAGGAATTATAATTCTCATGTCACTCACCTTAGAGGTCCCGTTTTAGTGCAAGTTCGTCTGTTTGGTCCTCTTGTTGTTGGTGTTCCTTTGAGGGTTGTAATGTCTAGTTCAAGAGAAGGTATGAGGGATGTTTCCACCCACACTTCAGCCTTGATGGCCAATGGTGTCTCTCCCTCACCAATGAGTGTGCCCAGGCCAAGCATATCTACTGCACTAGTAGTGTCATTAAACTTCAAGTGGGAGAGTGGCTAGTCCATCGACACCATCACACAATGTTGGTCCATCTGGCATGTTTGTCATGTGGATACCTAGTGTCCCTTTTACTTCTTCTCCCTTATTCCAGAACACTCAAAGTAGTCCAAGTAGTTCTGGTCCATTTGTCCTAGGCTTCCCATGGTATGGAGGCAACATTCCTCCATCCGATCCTTATGTAGATCCTTTGCCTATGTATTCTAGGGTGTCATCTGGGATTTCTACAACTCCGGCCTTGGTTGGAAGCAGTCAAAGTCAATACAACACACCTCAGGTTAGTAACCCCTTGGCCTTTGGGTGAAACCATTTTCATTCACAACCGGTGGCTAGGGGCAACCCCAACCTCTCTTTTGGGAATGTTGGTGCGGGTACTTCCTCACCTCAGAATCCTCAATACCAATCTTTGACTCGACCTTGTTTACCCTTTATGGGAACTTTAAACTTTCTAGACTTATTGAAACTAATGAACAACCTTGTGCACCATGATTTGACTTGGCCATTGATTCCCATTAAATTACCTTTGGACATTCCTAAGTTTGAAGGGAAAATGGGTGAGGATCCGGGTGACCATGTCATGATGTTCCTTTTGTGGTGATCTTCCAACTCACTGAATGATAACTCTGTTCAGATGAGTATTTTTAAATGAACTCTAACTAGTGTAGCAACAAAGTGGTATATTGAACTCTCATTGGCTGCATACGACAATTTTCTTGATTTAGCAACCGTTTTCTTGAATCACTTTCAACTTCCTGTTCGGTATGGTTCCAGTACAGACCTTATGTTGATCTTTTGACAGGCTAAGGCCACTCATATATCTACTCACATTCATCAGTGGAGAAGGATAAAGAGGCTTATCGAAGCCAATATTCCTCCCAAGTTCTTACTGGAATGGTTTTTGAAGTCCTTATTGCCTTATATTTCAAAATATGTTTCCACATCGGGAGTGACTCCAGAGGAAGAGGCTATTCTCAGGGCCCAACAATTGGATTTGATATATTCCTAGTCTGGGATTTTATATGAGATCATCCTTGAGTCACCAAGTTCTAATACAGACTTTTCCAAACCCAAGCCTGGACCACATGCCGATGGCATGGTGGTTTTAGTTGAAATGTCGACTGTAGAGTCACTGGATAAAAAGATCCATGAGCTGTCAGTGAAGAAATATGCAGCAGAGGTAGCTAAGGATGCCACCCCCTCATCCCAGAATGTGAATGTATATTCAACACAATCTACACAAAAGGGCACTCAACAGCCTGGTGGGAAAAATAACAAAGGGAAGAAGGGTGAGGGGAATCAAAACAAGAAAAAAACCCACAAACAATGCTGAAGGGGGAAAAAAGGAGAAAAAGAAGGTAAAATTTTCCTGCAATATTTTCTATGAAGACCATTTGACCTATCAATTCCCCTTAATGGATTAGGAACACAAGTTGCTAAAACAAAAACAACCGACAGTCCCGAAGGATCCCTTTCCCCAAGGAAAAAATGCAATTTCTAGTGACACAAAATATGCCGAGGGCATGCAGAGTGCTCCTCCCACTGATCAATCTCATATCAATATGGTATGATCCCTAACCTTGTTACAAACCATAGCTAATAATTATGAATCGAAGGCTCAGTAGAAAGATAAGAAAACCATCGAGACATGAGCTCTACTCTCGATTGATAAACCGAATGATGATATGCATAATATATCAAAAGGTGTCTTTAAAAATACATTTCACAACATTAACATGAGGGCTGCTTCAAACTACTCTGTCGTAGAATATTTGGCCAGAACCCCTTGTGCAATGTCAGCCTTAGAATTTCTCTAGAGTTTTCCTTCGCAACGAGATGCACTCTTGGAAGCCATAGGCAATATGGATTCTATGAGCCTGTTGGCTAAGTTTAACCTTTTCGATGTCAATCCACACCTACCTTACCATGTATAATTATCCATTGATGTTGTCCATGGTGGAAAATCCATTGGATGAACTATTATAGACAAAGTTGCATCCACATGTGTGATGTCGATTTAATGATGGAAATCTCTGGGATCCCTTGAGTTTGTCCCATCAAAAACTTTGCTGATCGTTTTTGATGGAAGTTCTTTCCATCTGCATGGTACCCTGCCTTCTTTTGAGATAAAACTGGTAGGGAAATCAAAATCTGTAGAACTTTAAGTAGTTGATGCACCTTTGGACTACAATCTACTTTTGGGGAGAAGTTGGACCTATTAGATGTGCACAATTCCATCGTCCATTTTTTGAGTCCTTGTGTTCCCACATGAAGTAAATTTCGTAATTGTTAATCAACTCTCGTATACTCGAAAAGGCTGTTTGGAAAATTTTGAGTCTACCGTAGCCTTGATTGATCAGTTGCTCCCGCCAAATGAAATTCTGGGAGCTAGGATGTAGACATCATTGATGGGCACTTTCGATATTCCCTCTCTTGTAAATTACTTAGGCTCAACGAGTGTTGGGAATAATATCTCTACAGTTGTAGATAGAATTGACCCGTGGGTCCTCCCTTCGCAAAAAGAACCTCGAGTTCCCTCATCAACAACAGAGGTAGCTTATCACTCTATATTTTATGCTATTGCTGATTCCATCTCAGTTCCTTCAATATCAGAAGAGTAAGATGAATCTTACTTTCCCACATGGGAAGAGAACTCTACATATTCTTACGACTGCTTAGATATGGTTTTTCCATTCGATGAAGCCATTCTAGAAGCCATGTTTAGACCAGAAAAGTTTTGTGAAGATATAGATCACAAGTCCTACTTTCTTCCAGAACTGAGCAGGATAAAAAATTTTGAGTTCCATGTGAGACTAGAATAATGTATTGATCCACCCGTAAATCATTTTCCTAAGGAGGCAATATTTTCTGAGGGGAACATATCAAAAATTTCCACCACTATTCCGATCAATATCTCGACAAAACTCGATGTCGTGGAAAATGTGCATATTGGTGGAAAATGTTCTCCAGAAGAGATTACTAATTACACTGCCTTGTTTAAGTAATTCTGTGATGTCTTCACCTGGGAATACGAGGCGATGCCAGGCATCAATCCATCAATTGTCGAAAATGAAATCCGAACTTACCCTAATGTCAAACTTGTTTGACAAAAGATTATACCTGTTAATTCGTAGAAAGTGGAAACCATTAAGGTCTAAGTGGAAAAGTTGTTGAAATCCAGTTTCATTTATCCAATCTCTCTGCAGAATGGGTATCTAATCCCATTCTGGTAGTTAAGAAACAATGGAATATACGTGTCTACACATATTTTTGAGATTTAAACAAGGCTTTTCCCAATGACAACTACCCCACACCATTCATTGATCAGATCATTGATGCCTGTGTAGGTAGCGAGGTGTTCTTGTTTATGGATGGTTTTTCGGGCTATAACCAATTTCAGATCAAATCGGAATACCAACACAAAACTTCCTTCATTTGTCCATGGGGTACATTTGCATACAAAAAGATTTCTTTTGGTTTATAAAATTCCAGAGCAACCTTTCAGTGTGCAATGAACTATGCTTTCCACGATATTAAGCACATTGTTAAACCATATTTAGATGATCTTTCGGCCCATTCTCGAAAGAGGAAGGATCACCCAGATAATCTTGGCTTAGTTTTTGAGAGATATAGAAACTGCAAGATTCACTTAAATGCCTGTAAGTCTATCTTCTACGTCGAATCGAGGAGATTACTTGGTTTTGTAGTTTCCAATAGGGGTATAAGGGTCGATCCTTTAAAACTAGAGGCAATTATTAATTTTCTTCCTCCTCTAACCATCAGACAGTTGCGAAGTCTACAAGGAAAGTCTAAATTTATTCTTTATTTTAATGTGAACTATGCCAATATCACCAAGGTTTTCATGCGCTTGCTTAAGCAAGGCACGCCATTTCTATGGGATGAATCCGCTCAACAATTTTTCAAGGCATTGAAAAGAGAACTGCTATCAGCTCCTCTTTTGCACCTGCCAAACTACATAAAGGATTTCATATTGTATCTGGATGCATTCCACAATAGGCATAGTGTTAGTTCATGAAGATGACGAGCTCCAAGAACATGTCATATATTATCTCAGTCACGCTTTCCCCTATCCTCTACCCATCCTGTCTATTTATACTTGTTGTTGAGGAGAGGTTATGAGGCCTAGGATGGTTAGGGTAGTTAGGGAAGTAAGTTTGGAGATCAAGGTTATGCTAGAGGACTCCATTGGAGAGAGGAGAAAGAGAACTAAATTTCTTGGTCTGAAGAGAAGCTTGTTTCAGACATGGTTGTAATGTTCCCTACAACTTCTTAATAAAGAGTGAATTTATCCCATACTGTCTTTGTACATGTTCTTATTGTTATGAATTATTAAATGTATTGTTATTCCTTCTTATATGTAATTATAATCTTTTCATCTTTCTTTATATAACAATCATGATTTATGTGTCCTAGAAAATCAATCTCTGTTGCAGGTACAAAATATCAGGAGCTTGAGTAGAATTTGAGGAAGAAGGCTAAATCTTGGTTCAATCATCAGTAAAAAGGTGCATGATCTACTAACCCATTCCTCTCTTATATGTTTATGTAATCCTCTATGTCCACAAGTCCAAAAGTTAGTATGTTGGTGACCCTAAGACCACAAGTCATATGGTAGATATCCCTCACAACAAGGGGAGTGTTGAAATATTGTAACTTCAAAGAATATTCTAAATGTATTCTACTGATGTAACCTATCAGAGATGTTTTATTCCTCTGTCAAGATGTTACTATTGTGTTTGGTCATCATAGAGTCATGAGGTAAAACCTCCATTGTAAGTCGGGTCAATAGAAACCTCCTAAATATAATATAATATTTTTTTGTGTCTTCCTAGGTGGAGTCGACCAAGTAAGTTTGTTGGGGCCGACTTGTTAGGAAAAAATTCAAGTGAAAGAAAGAGCATAAATAGGGGTTGTGTGTTACTCACTTGACATACACACTCACTAGTGTATAGCACATGATAGAGAGAGATATTTTCAAGGAGAAGGATCACATGTTTCGGTTTTTTTCTTTGTACTTCTGATACATCTATATAGATGAAGTTTTGCTGGGTTTTCTCCCCCATGAGGGTTTCCCAGGATAAATCTTTGTGTTCTTTTGTGTGGCTGTGCTTGTCTTTCTTTCAGTGATCCTTTTGTATATGGTTATGATGTTATGATGTTATTAGATATTGTGTAACCATTAAAAACTTAACATAGATTCCTTCTCTGTCACAATAACGGGCATGTAAAGAAATATTGTCACTATCTAGTGAAGAATTTGGACTCTGTTAAGTATCCTAGGAGGAATTTACCTGTTGTTTTTCCCATGGATTCACTCTGCAACCATTCTCTAAAGGAGGAATATATCTCTCCTAAATTTATGTATTTTTTCTCTTCTCCTATTCCTTATGAATATATTTCCTCGAAAGAACTTCATTATATTAAGTCGGTTGAAAGGGATTATTCTAGAAGAACTAATTCTTTCGAACCATAGTTGCTTTAAGAATTTTACTGAAAGGATTGTTGTTTCTAAGGTTATGGGGTTTGAACTAGTATCTTATAGTTAGGGAATAGTGGATCCTTCCAGAGTGGTTGATGGTGTTCTTTGTAGTATCCCTCATATTGTTGATTTAAACCCTAATCCCCTTCTTGTTAACCTAATGTAGAGGAACTAACTCATACTATTTCTGATAAGGGAATGGCAGGGGTTTCTTTCAAGGTTTCTGTAGACGGGTTGTTGATTAATGAATCTGTAAAAACCCCTCTCATTACCTGTGTTAATGAATATACGATTAATTCAGACTATGTTCTTAGAAGTTCTATTAGATGTCAAAATGTGACAATCATTCGAAGAAAGAATAAGAAGAAGGAGATTAGAGAAAAAATTGTGGATGAAGAAGGAAAGGAATTACTTTTGGAAGCAAGATATATCCCGTATCAGATAGAATTCGTATGGATGAAGAAGGTAGTAGTAGTGTGTCTAAAACTTGTAGGGAGCTTGGAGGACAGAAGCCCGTCATGGATGTTATAGAATGATATGATCTCCTTTAATGTTAGGATATTAGGGGGTGGTACCAAATTTCGTTCCCTCAAAAATTTCATCCTAAATAATAGAGCATATGTTTATTTTTTTCAAGAATATATGATATGGGAACTAAAGCTTATGGGATGATTCAAGAATTTTAAAAGACTGGGAATGTAGTGCTATTGATTCAGATAGATATCTGGTGGGCTGGTAGCAGTATGGAACCCTAAATATTGTTCCTTAAAACCTTTTAAGACTTGTGTTGGGATATTCTTGGAAGGGAAAGTCCAGGGGGTTGAGAAATTTTTAGAATTATTAAATATTTATGCTCCCTACAAGGATAGAAAGCAGTTTTGAGATAAGATTGAAGATAGTGGTATGTTAAGCCTTGAAAATATGGTTGTTCCTGGTGATTTAAATGTGACTTTACACCCTTTTGAAAATTGGGGAACTATTAATCCTTCTGATCCATTGGCTGACTATTTCTTAGATCTTTTCAAGAAAGATCAGTTAGTGGATATTTTTCCTTAAAAAATTACTCCTACTTGGAAAAGTAAACAGGTAGGTGAAGGAGTGAGTAAAAGACTCAATCGTTTCCTTGTGAAGGAACCTCTGGTATATTTTTGTTTGAGATATAGATCTTGGGTTTTTCATAACAATAACTCTGATCTCTTTTCTATTGCTTTACAAGTTGATGCAGATTCTTTGGATACTAATAGATCCTTCAAGTTTGATTACTCTTGTCTAAAAAATAAACACTTTTTTCAAATGATTAGGGATTTCTGGTTATTTGTTACTTGTCCAGGAAATCTGAATTCTCTTTACAAAAAATTGAAAGTGATATTTCAGAGCTTATTTTTGAATTTGACAGGATCCTTTTCTGTAGAAGACAAATAATTTTTTTGGATTTGAATAGTAAAGAGGATGCTATACTTAAGAAATAAGAAGATAAATTGAGGCTCAAAAGTAGAGCCATTTGGATCGAGGTTGGTGATAAGAATATGGTTTTTTTTTATAATTATGCCTCTTATCACATAAATTTAAAGACAATATGGGAAATTTTTTATGAACATGGTGTCAGTTTCAGCTTCCAGGATAAGATAAAAATTGCCTTAGAAGTACACTTTAAATCATTTTTCAAATATTAGAGGAAAGATCTTAATGGTAATTAGTTAAAAGTTCTTGAACCTTTCCCTTATTTTTTCACCAAGGAAGAAGGCACGGAGGTTGGTAAAGAAATATCACTTGAGGAAATTCAGAAGATTTTATCCAACTTTGCCAAAGACAAAAGCCCCGATCTTGATGGTTGGACAGTTGAGCTGTTTTTGTATTTTTTTGATATTATGGGAAAATATTAGCTGGATGTTGCAGATTTTTCCAGGAAGGAGTGCTTTATGATAGGGTCTCTAAATTCCACCTTTATAAATTTGATTGCCAAGAAGGATTCCATTGATTTTTTTTTTTAATATGATTTTAGGCCTATTTCTCTTTGCAATCTAGTTTACAAGATGGTGACTAAGGTTATTGTGGATAGGATGAAACCTATGCTTTTAGAGACTATTTCAAAAGAACAATTTGTATTCTTAGGAAATAGGCAGATATTAGAGGCTATTGGAACCACTCAAAAGTGTTTTCATTCTGTTAAAACAAGGAATATTAGCTCCGTTGTGATGAAACTTGACATAGCAAAGGCCTATGATAAAGTTAATTGGGATTTCCTGAGTTTGGTTCTTCTTTAGATTGGTCTTCTTGAGCAAGTAATGAGATGGATTATGAACTGTGTTTCATTTGTAAACTTTTCAGTATTAATTAATGGTTCTCCTACCTCCTTTTTTAGAAGTACAAGAGGACTAAGAGATGGTTGTCTCTTTCTCCATTATTATTTTTATTAATGATTGAAGGAATTAGAAGAATGATATCCAAAGCTCGTAATGAAGGTCTGATTCTAGGTATAGAATTTTCAGATAAAGTTATTATTACTCATTTTATTTTTGTAGATGATGCAATTCTCTTTGGGTTGGATAATATTAAGGATTGGAAGATTATGCATTCTCTCTTGGAATTTTGAGCAATTCTACAAGTTTGGAAGTCAACATTGAAATTTATTTCTCTTATACTTATAAGTTTCAACCTAATTTTGTTACATAATTGAAGAATCTATTTCAGTATAAGATTGATCAGATGGAGATTGATTTCAAATATTTAGGGTTTTATTTAGAATCTAATAAATACCGGGTGAAGGATTGGTTATGGCTGTTAAAGAAGTTTGAAAAAAGGATTTCTATGGGTCTTATAGATTTCTCTCTATGAGCGGTAGACTAAATTTAATTAAGGATACTATAAAAAGTATCTCTGTTTATTGGTGCTCTCTAGTTAAGGTATCTTCCTCCATAATTAATTCGATTAGAGCAAAGATATTTCATTTCTTATGGGTAGGGACAAGATCTGAAAGAAAATTTCATTTGGATTCATGGGAGGTTCCTCTACTCCAAATGTTACACCCAAACATAGTTATCAACATGTGATAAGATCCAAAACCTCTATGGTTTCCATAATTCCCAAATATTGAAGTGAAAACCCTGATCCAAATGTCAAACTTGCATATAAAAACCTAGCACTGCTTATAGCCTTAAGCATAGGAGCGGTACTTCTTCAACACTGCCTGAATTGTGTTGAAGACAGGCGATGGCACCGCCTTTACTTTTTTTTTGAAGAGTGGTTCTACCTAGCACCCCTCTTTCATCAAGAAGCAGGAGTGGTGCCCTTGGTAAAAAGTGAAAAAGAGAAGCTTCATGAAGCTTCTAGATCAAAAGCTTCATGGCAGGCCTTATCCCTATTCACCTGGGTCAATTGAGCTCGAGATCCATGCTTTGGGGATCTCATGTCCACCTCACCCACCAAAATATCAACCATCTCTATCCATTTGAGGCCTATAAAAATAGGATCATACCCCATGGTTGGGAGAGAGAAAAGTCATGCAGCCATTTTGACATTCTGACCTGATTCATTAAGAGTGAGCATAGAGGAGCAAGTTGGAGATATTGGGGATAAGATATTGATTTTGTGGAGGAGTGCAGCAACACTAAGGGGCAGTTTGTAAAATATTTCATTATTTATCAATGCAGGTATCTTCTTGGAGATATTTTTCCATAGGTGAAGGGCCACATCAATCTCTAAATATTGTATTCCAGGCGTCTATAGTTTCTAGGAGAAGTCTACCAGCTTTGCTGTGATTTATTTGTTCTGGATCTGAACCATTCATACTAGAGGAACAGCTTCTGTCCGTAGAAGGTGTGGAATTCCTGACAAAAAATCTGGCGACTCAGCTGGGGAAGAGTTTCAACAGATATGATCTTCCTTATCCTTCAAACACTTGTCCAAATCCAAGCTCCAGCCTTTTTATCATTTTATTCAGATCTACCATCTGACCTAGTTAGGTTTTGGTTTGATATCATCAGATCTCTTCAGATCTGAGCCATACTGACTTTCTATGCTCTTTATTATTGTTGATTCATCTCTTTTAATGCTGGTTTGCCGAAGTTTGACTTTGTTTTTCCGCTCTCATTGTGTTTTGAACACTTGCAGAGAACCGCATCTGTGCAGTGAGCAAAAAGCAGTGCCACCGTCTGTGCGTAGATAGCAAGAAGTGGTGTGCCTGCCTGTCAACACTTAGCAAGAAGTGGTGCCTCCCCAAAATTGCTCTGTCAACAACCTTTGCAAGCACTGGCAAGTAAGTTTTTTCCAAACCTATATTTTTTCAAAATTTTTAAAGGAATTTTTGGTTTTTGGATTTTTTGTCTTCAATTGCCATTGTCCAGACTTGTTTGCAAATACCTGAGTGTTTGAAATATGAAATTTTTATGTGGTAAATGCTTGTTTGTTAGAATCAAAAGGCTAAGTTAGGTTCATCATCGTTACTACTTGTGAGTTCGATTATTTTGAAAGGAGTGCTTGGAAGCCTTAGCTCGGTTAGATCGCTTCATGCTGTTGGATAATACTGAAAATTAAAACTCATTTGATTGGTTTGTTTGCTTCCATTTTTTTCATTAGGTTAGTGAAGGAATTCTTTTTTACTCCAAAAAAATAATTTTTTTTGGTTGAGATTCACTTGTATTGTTGTTTAAGGATGAATTCTTGGACCTCTGATTAGCCTCGTGAGCTTTCAGATTTCCATTGTTTTTCCCTTTATTTCATATTGTCATCTTATCAAAAGAAAAACAGTGATAGTTTTAAGTTAGATCTTTCCAGTTTAATAGAAAAGTTGAAAAAATATCAAATATGCCTTTGATTGCTGTTTGTTTTTCTTCTTAGGAAAGAGATCTTACCTTATATGCTTGTTTTCAAAATATTTGATTTGAAGAAGCATTGTTTATTTGTGTTCTCAAAAAAAAGATTGTTGTTGTTTGGGAAATTTTTGGTTTCAAAGCAAAACTGAAAAGAAAAATACTCTCTCTCCCTCCTGTAATTAGGCATACTCTAGACGGTAAAGTGAATGAAATTGCATGGTTTTAATTTTCTGTCAAAATTCCAGGCATTCACCTAACCGTCCACTTTAAAATTAACAATAGTCATAGGACTAAAATTGTATAGAAATTTGAATGATAGGTTAGAGACTTGTTCGGGCATCATAAAATGTAGGAGCTGCCATTATTTGTCCGCACAACAACCCGGGAATCACATGGTTCTTCCATGTACCATTGGTATATCGAATGACCTTTCATGTACCCTTGAGGTATATAGAAAGGTACTTCATGTACTTGATTGTATATTGGAAGGCCCCTTGTGAAAGGTTGTGCATTAGACAACACTACTACTGATTTGAGCTCCCACATACCTTGCGTATATCGGGAGACCCCACTAGGATACCTTGTCCATTTGAGAAAAACCCTTTGGCCGTCTTGTGTGGAGCAATACACTGAAAACAACATTTGGGGAGATTACTATGCACGTACCCTTGTGGTATATCACGAGTTGTACCTACTTGGCAATCTTGGTGAGAGATCGACTATTTGAGATAATCCTATCATTTAAGTTTTCTTGTTGGCCTGTAGCTTGAGTAGGAGAAAGTTTTTGTGTGTCTTTTCTTAGTTTTGAAAACCTAGGTTAGATTAGTGATTGTGCAATCTGGTTGAGTTTCAGTTGAGACGATCCAAAAGAACACAGGGATTACCACCCGATTTTCCTCCTGTTACAGGAGGAAGTCCAATGGAAGCCATTGACCAAGGAGTTACAACTAGTTCCCATGAGGAAGAAAATATAGTTGTAGAAACTGGAGACCAATTCACTTCTTATATTAATCCCTTGGCTCAACAACCTACTATGGATGATACTTACTTCCATCTGCATATGGAAGGTCGTACCGATAATCCTGATGCACCTGAGTATGGCCCGGATGCTCCGTTTTGGAGGACTTCCTTGGGTCAGGCCATTTCCTCATTTAGGGTTAATAGAACCTCTCCTGAACAAACTTCTCCAGGTGAATAAGAGTATAGATAAATCTAAGCATCTATTCACCTTGCATGAGATTTTCAAGAGAGAATGCAAAGGCTATACAGATTTTTAGTTGCACCTGCACCTCATGCTGAATCTATATCAGCTAGATTACCCTATAACACATATCCTTGGCATGTGGCTGAAATTAGAGCTTCTACTGATGGTCATCCAGCTTATGTTGAGACTTCTCACAATCCAGGTCAAACCTCCAATTTCGATCCTGCAGTTTTGAATTCTAGGTCTGTCTCTAGTCACCCCACACTTTCTATGGCTGGGGGGGAACCTTCAGTTCCAGTAGTGTCTGTACCTTCTAACACCGGGGGGCGACCCCGGGCTCGACCTACGTTACCCACTAGTGGAATTGTTACTAGTAATAGGAAAACCTTTGATGTAGGACAATCTATAGTTTATGTTCCTCCCACCAATACAAATATGGTAAACCCTACTTCAAGTTTAGGTCAGCCCTTAGTGGCACAACTTGAAATTAATTAACCCTCGTGGGGTTATGGTTATCCAACAAATCAAATGATTGTAGGAAATATGAATTACCAACCTACCCCTATAGGAATGTCTTATACTGGAATTCCATACCTTGGGAATACATTTACACCATGGGGAAAACCCAACTGGTCCTACATGCTAGCAATGGGAGGAATACCTATTCATACTACTAGAGGTGCCGAAGGACCGCCTTATGGTGGTCCTCCTCCTGGAGGTCCTGGAGGCCCTAGTGGTCCTCCTCTTGGTGGTCCTAGTGGTCCTCCTTCTGGTGGTCCTGGAGGCCCTAATGGTCCTGGAGGCCTTGGTGGTCCTCCTCCTAGTGGTCCTAGTGGCCCTCCTCCTGGTGGTTCTGGGGGTCCTGGTGGTCCCAAGGGTCTTGGTGGTTTCAGTGGTCCTCCTCCTAATGGTACTATTGTTCTTGGAGGCCCTAATTCTAGAGGTTCATCATCTCATCAAGAATTTCAACAACCTATGTATCAGTTAACTTACAACCCTATTGGTGGATAAATTCCTTATCAATACTACTAGTATGTGGATCCAAATCATCAGTTACCTTTCTTAGCAACTTTGGATTTACTTAATTGATCCAAATTGATAAATTATGCCATTTAGCACAACCCTTCGTGGACCAAAATTTCGGTAAAGTTACCATCAGACATTCCAAAATTTGATGGAAAGAAGGGAGACGATCCAAAAACCATGTTATGACCTTCAATCTGTGGTGTTCATCAAAATCCTTGATGGATGATTCTATCTATTTGAGACCCTTCCAGTGCACATTGATCGGTACGGCTTCCAAGTGGTACATTGAACTTCCACAACATGCATTTGTGGAGTTTAGCTCTCTCGAAACTGTCT
The DNA here is from genome assembly GCA_001517045.1 of Pseudotsuga menziesii. NCBI lineage: Eukaryota > Viridiplantae > Streptophyta > Pinopsida > Pinales > Pinaceae > Pseudotsuga > Pseudotsuga menziesii. The sequence goes on from LPNX010561201.1 coordinate 398,185, forward strand.
TCCTCACACACTTTCAACTACCCATTCGTTATGAAATGGGTACAGACCTTTTGAAATCTATGCGTCAAAATACCTCCACCCACATATCAGATCACATCCATGAGTGGAGAAGGCGGAGAAGGATCATTAAATCTCCTATCCTGGAGCAACTCTTAGTTAATAGGTTTATGAAGTCTTTGTTGCTACCCATTGCTTGAGATGTGGCTATGGAGGGTGTTGTCACTGAAGAGAAGGCTATCAGTCATGTTCAGTATCTAGACTTGGTGTATTCCTAATATAGAACTTTGTATGACCTTATTCCTCAAGCTCCTCGTCCCAGCATAGACCCATCTAAGCCACCTACAAAAACTTCTGTCGATGGGGTTATCGGTTCAATCCATCCCTCGTCGACGGTAAAATCTTCCAAACAACCCAGTCCTTCTACTACTACTCCTTATAATCCTATGGTTTTTGCCGAGGTGAATGCTATTCAGAATACGCAATCACCCGGTAATAAGAAAAAGGGAAAAGGTAAAAATAAGAAACCCAGAAACCAATAGGAAAATACCAAGCCAACGGCTCTGGAGAATGACAATAAAGGAAAAAGGAAAGCCAAATATCCCTTCCTATTGTGTGGTGGCGATCATTTCACGAAGGATTGTCCTTGATGTGATGAAATTAATAAATTTTTAAAAAGTAACCCACCACCAGCAGTTCTCACTGATCCTTTTCCTTCTCAGCAACAACCGGTAGACCACATGTCTAGCTAGGGAAATTCTAGTTCTATAGAGGAAATTCAAATGATGTCGTCGGAAACTATTAGTTTAACAAATCATAGTCATTCATATGACAAGCTTGAGGAGAATAAAAATGAAAATCCTTCTCCAGATAAAGCTGCTTCCACTAGTTCTCCCGCATCCTCGTCTAATGGTCCCCTACCTATCGAGAAGCCTAATCTCGACCTGATTTTATGTCCGCCCAAAAGTACTCTTAGGAAAGCTGTATTTAACCCTAATTACTGAGTTGCATAGTTCTATAATGTTTTTGAAGACCTTGCTCAGGCACCATGTGCAATGTCTACCTTAGAAGTGATCCAAAGCTGCCCCACGCAACACAAAATTTGTTAACTACCTCAAGAGCCCTAGACCCAGATAATTCAAATTTGATCCATTTCAATGTCGAGAACTACAAATCTAAATTACCTCATCAACTTGATTTCCATATCATAACAAAAGTAGTTGGGAAAAAGGTATTTAGGACTGTTCTAGATGAAGGCGCTTCAACCTCAGTCTTGTCCCTATCCTGTTGGAAGCCATTGGCTCCCCCGAGCTTATGAAATCACTAACGACCCTAAAATCCTTTGACAAAAGAGGTTTCCAACCCCATGGTTTCATGAAAACACTTTCAGTTGAGCTAGTGGGAAAAATTGTTTCCATTCAGGTGGAAGTAGTGGATGTCTCATTAGACTATTATCTCCTCTTAGGAAGAAATTGGTTTTATGCTATGACCGTTGTTGCTTCAACGGTGTTTAGAAATATCTAGTTTTTGCAATTGGGAAGAATTGTGACAATTGGTCAACTCAATTTCTGCATGCTGGATGTTACCGCTCCTACGCCAAATAACATCCCTATGCTAGGTTAGTCCCCTCATCCTTACCAGTTGATTGGGGTAGGCATGCTAAAAGACTCCACCCTCATGGGAGTGTTCCCATCAGCTCCTTCTAGCACAGAGAGGACGACTGCCAATATTATCTCTTCATTTGGCTATGATCCCAAGGGTAAACAAGTTGTTGATTCATCCTCCCATAGACCGCATGAAGAAGTTTATGATGCAATCCAATCCATTTCCTATGACTATATAGATTATATTGATATTGTGGCTTTGGATCCTTACCACCTGCCCTACTGGTTAGAACCCTCTCTTCCTACTCTGGATTATCTCTCCCAAAATTTTCCGTCATACGAGTCCATTATAGAGATTATGAGTATGAACTAGTCAATATGGGAGGACCATCATCAGAGATCCTCGTTCCTCCCCAACACTAGTTCGGAAGATAATGGTTTTGTATCTCTCTTAGGTACTGATATTGTCAACATTCTGTAAACACCTGTGTTGTTGCAAGATTCTGACTCTAAAGAAAATCTATGCAACATTAATAAAACTTCTCTGATCGACATATCAGTCAAGCCTGGAACTATTGAACATGTTCACATAGGGCAGAACTGTTCAATGGAAGAAACTGAAGAATATAGAGCACTTTTCAAGGAGTTCCTAGATATTTTTTCCTGGTCTTATGAATAAATTCTTGGGATAGACCCATCTATTGTGGTCCATGAAATCAAAACCTATCCCACGTCCAGATCGGTCAGGCAAAAATTGCATCAAATCCATCCCCGAAAGGCTGCAACTATTAAAGCCAAAGTCAAAAAACTTCTAAAGACAGGATTCATCTATCCTGTACCCCTAACGAAATGGGTATCGAACATCATCCCGTGAACAAAAAGAATGGAACCATTCAAGTCTGCATCAATTTTTGAGACCTGAACAAATCTTGTCCTAAGGACAATTTTCTAACTCCACATATCGATTAGATTATTGACAACTGTGTTAGAAGTGTCATCTTCTCATTCATGGATGGATTTTTTGGCTGCAATTAGATTGAGTTATTGCCCGCCGATCATCACAATATGGAATTTATATGCCCGTGGGTAACTTTCACCTATAGGAAGTTACCCTTTTTCCTCAAGAACGCCGAAGCCACATTCTAGTGTGCCATGTCCTATGCGTTTCAAGACATTAAGAACAATGTGGAGCCATACCTGGATGACCTCCCTGCACATTCACGACAACGGGAATACCATCCTCAACATCTTAGAGACATGTTCTTGAGATGTTGCCATTATAAAATACATCTGAATCCACACAAATGTGTTTTTTGTGTTGAGACGAGACGTCTCTTAGGATTCGTGGTTTCTAAGGATGGCATCCGGATCGATCCATTAAAAATTGCTGCTATACTTTCCATGCCTCCCCCAACCAACATCCTTGAACTCCAAAGTTTGAAAGGGAAGGAAAACTTTTTTTGTTGTTTTGTTTGTAACTTTGCTAAGAAAATGTATGGTTATATCCGTCTCCTCAAGAAGGACACTCCATTCTTCTAGGATGACCAACCCTAGCGAGCCTTTGATAATCTGCAGCACGCTCTGACACATTCACCCGTGATACAACCCCCAGATTATTCAAAGGATTTTCTCTTATATGTTGCTACCTCTACTACTAGCATTGGAATGGTTCTAGCCCAAGAGGATCAGAACGACCAAGAACACGTGATATACTATGCCAGTAAGAATCTTCTCGATTCCGAATCTCGATACTTGTGTGTGGAGAAGTTAGCATTGGATACGGTCATTGTTGTCCAAAATTTTGTCATTACATCTTGCTTCGCACCACCAACATACTCACAGAACAAAACCCTATGTACTACATCCTGACTCATCAGGTGCTAGGGGCAAACATTCCCGTTGGATTTTCATCCTGCAAGAGTATGACCTTGAGTTTGCCAAATCTACTTCAAAGAAATGATTGGTCTTTGCAGAGATGATGTGTGGCCTTCCCTGTGCTTTGATGGATTATGATCCCAGTGATTCATTCCTAGATGAATTTATGTTCCTGATAAGCACTACCGACCCGTGGTATGGATATTTAATCATTTATCTTGTGATGATTGTCAATGTATCCATCACTATGAAAAATATTACTTTATCCTGAATGATACATTGTACAGGCATGGTATAGATTCCATTCTCCGACGATGCCTCACCCATAAAGAGGCTGAACAAGTTCTCAATGACTACCACTCTGGAGCATGTGGCGGTCATCTTTCTAGGATGGCTACAACCCAGAAAATCCTTTGTGCTGGCTATTTTTGGTCCTCAATCTTCAAATATTGTCATGAGGCTATTAAGAAATGACCACCCTACCAACATTTCTATCCGAAAAAGGGCACCCACCCTGCTCTGTTACACCCTGTCATTACCGTTGGACTTTTTCGAAATGGGGGATAGATTTTATGCACTGTAAGCCTATCTCAGCTGGGGGGCATGGTTACATCATATTAGCTGTGGATTATTTTACTAAATGGGTTGAGGATATGCCCGCATATGCATAGGATGGTAATATTGTCTCCCTATTCCTTTTCAATCATGTAATATCTAGGTTTGGAGATCCTCAATCCATAGTCACTGATCATGGATCACATTTTTGGAATCAGATGATGGTAGAGTTGAGTGCTAATTCAGGTTTTCGCCATGAAAATGCAAATCCCTATTACTCGCAAGATAATGGTCAAGTCGAGGCCATTAACAAAGTCTTGAAAACTATGCTGCATCGGATGGTTGGAGATCACAAATCCAACTGGCACTAGACTCTCTTTTCCGCTCTTTGGGCTTATAGAACTTCGGTTAAAATAACGACTAGTTTTACACCCTTTCAGTTAGTATACGGACTAGAAGATTTCCTACCTATTCATTGTCATATTCTGTCTTTGAAACTTGCCGTTGAACTTCTCCCCAATACTTCCAGCGAGGAAGAAATATTTTTATACCTGAACAATCTTGATGAAACCAGATGAGATGCTGCCTTAGTCAATGAGGCACATAAGAAACGCGTCAAGGCACAATATGATAAATCTGTCCAACCTTGTGTTTTTAATGAAGGTGACCTAGTGCTGACTTATGATCAGAAACATGGTAAACTAGGAAAAGGGAAGTTTGAATCAATGTGGTATGGTCCTTTTATCATTTCCAAGGTTTTATAGAAAGGGGCCTATGAGCTTGTGGATTACGACGGAATCCCCTTCAGGAAACCTCGCAATGGGTTGTACCCAGAGAGGTACTATGCTTAGATCACTCGTGTATGGTACCTTGTATATACGTACATTGAAGACTTTTAGTGTGTTTTATTATTTTCAATATGGTTTTGAGTTTAGTGTCCCAGACTGTTTATACCATGTTTTGGTTATGCAGATCGAATGTCCTTTTATGGTTTCATTGATGGTGTTTTCCATCATACCCTGAACCTTGCTTCAGTTGCTTGGGTTCTGTCTTCCCCTGCACATGATCTAGTCAGCTCAGGAGCGGTTTGTGTTGGTCAAGCTACCAACAACATTGTCAAGTATTGGGCAGTAATAGGTCTATTGACTGAAGCTGCGTCTTGGGACATTTGTGATTTGGTAGTATTCATGGACTTGCATTTAGTAAATTGTCATTTGAACCGGATCTATACCATTAGAAATCCTGTACTACTGTTGGCCACTTTTCCTAACTCGTGTGATTCAAGTTTTGCGTAGCCCGTTAACCCAACAAACACCCTAGATACCGGCCCGACAGAGCAGGCCCCATTGGCAACACCTGTGAAGCAGGCGCAGTCTCACCCGAGATATCTCTTCGATGGGTAACCGTTGGAACCATGTTTCCATGATTGTTGAGGGATTATATTCCCTTGGCTTGCAACCAAGGAGCTTGACGAAGGCAATAGTATAGCTGGATAGAGGAGTCAGTCGTGTGCGACCGAGCATAAATACATGTCATCACAAGTAACTTGTCACTTTCTTTCCACCTGGTAACTCGCGCAACCTGTGTGGCGTAGCTGACTCTTACCAACAGAACTAAAAATTAAGTCGTGACTCAAGACATAAATGCACATGCTGATATATACATGTATAATTCATTGACGCCTTTCCAACATTCGTTTACTAATTATAGGATAACATCATACATTTAAGAAACATTTAGCATTATACAGAAAGCAAATAACAACCATTCACCACATCAATCATCCATTCAAACACAATAGATAACGTGGAAACCCATCTGGGAAAAACCACCAGGGTGCTCTTCATCTGGCATGAGAAAAGGATATAGCACCTTGTATTCTGCAGGATACAGACTGATATTAGGATATGTCTCTATGACTCGGACTTATGGTTCTCATGTTCTCTAGTTTTCTCTTCTACCCTACCTCTACTCCTAGCGGTCTATGCACACAACAGATAGATCCATGGCTCAATAGCCCCCTATCACTACTAGACTCTTCCTGATTCTTCCTTTCCTTTGATCTCTACAACATTACAACAAAATGACATCCTTCACCATGGATTACCAACGAATAGATGAAAAACCATTGGAAAAATGATCTAAACGTAGTTATGACCAACTAAAAGCAGTCACAACCAACCAACCTAGCCGTAATTACGACCGACAAAAACAAACCTTCTAACTATTGAATCCCTCCTACTTATACTAGTTTACATGACCACGCAGGGTTGACTGCATATATGCATTCTATTAATTGTCACCATTAGCCACCCCTCAGGCTACAGCTGTGGTGATTATGAATTGACACGAGGCACTATCATCCTGACTTACAAATACCCCGTCATATGTGCGTAGCTGTAGGATTACACCTCCTTAAACGGCCATGATCTAGATTCCGCACCTATCGCTTTCTAGTTGTTATCACTTGCATGCTCCTGTGCTTGCCTTTCCTTCGCCGCATACCTCTCCATTCTATCTGTGATGGTCCTTTGTTTCCTTTGTGACCTTCCTTTGTTTCTCTCGCCCGTGCGACACACCTTCTTTGCTTGCACGTGAGCTTCTTCCTTATGCTCCTTTCCTAGGCCAACAGACCCCCAACACTCACATGTGGCTCGTCCCGAGCCACGAAGCAAGGAACATATGAGGAGGCACGATTTGTACGACAACCTTTGCAATTTTTTTTTTATTCCTTGCGCACCTTGATCCTTTAGTTTTTTGTTTTGTTTTTGGAAATGTTTCCTAAACCACGGATTCTTTCCATACTTAGAGATTTTCTAGGTTGCAACACCGATACAATTTATTTATTGGCACCATCGGAAGACTCTTAATGGGGGTTCAAATTCTGAATTCATTTGGGAAGACAAAGTAAGCTATGCGCTTCTTATTGAGACCAACATCCCAATGAATAGTAATGTTGTCTTTGCTCTGGGACTCTTTCATTATCTTATCATAGTCCGCCTCCAATTTCACTAAGGGTGGCTAGTGTCCCATTCTGACACATCAATCCAATTCTTATTATCAGTCTCAGGCTCCTGAGGTTTTTCATGTGCTTGATGCACCTTGTTCTCTTGTTGTTCTTCCTTGATTTCATATTTTCTTCATCTTTCTCTTCACCACCCTCTTTTCCATAGATATGGACTTTGAAGACTTGTCCATATTGAAAACCATAAAATCCCTGCAAGCAAGGGTGGTAGAGGTGAATGATTTGCCAAGCTTCGATGAATTTCACCTCAATAGCATAAAGTACAAGCCGTATCTGGCGATGTGGCCTTCCCCGGTCCCTTGACACATGGAGACCCCACCTAGATTGCTGAAAAATGACCCTGATCGCCAACCCTACAGAATTTGTTAAATTCAGCAAGGACACTGGTTCTTACCCTACAGAGTTTGTCAAATTAGGCAAGAGCTCTGGTCCTTATCAGAGTCATCTCTGGTGCCGCAGATAGAGCTGCTAACCTACTGAACTATAGATAGCCAAGGATGGCTTCACCATAGACTTCTAGCTGTGTCGAATTAACTTGTAGACTGTTACCATCTTTCTTATTCCCATCTTCGGAGATACCTGACACAATGAAGGCTATAACAACTGCTTTAGCCCACAAGGCTGCTCGCCATGACACACCCCAACCCATTTGTAACTGTAACTGGTGCTTAAGCAGCACAACTAAGTGATATTTTCTCTAGGGGTGCCCATGTCTTATAGGGGGGCCATTGGGTACATGCCATGTAGGATTATCCAGGTACATCATTAGGAAAATACCTTCCTTTGGTGTAACAGATACACCTATTAGATTTGCTATGATTAACGGTATCATCATTCTTCCGTACTGATAGTCATCATCAATATTGACGTAATGGCCAATTACGGTCACAGAGTTTCCCACACTTGATCCACATAGGGTGATGTCTTGTCGTGAGCGCCAAATATTTTTGGAATCTTTATGCATTTAATGGTCTATCAGTGCTTTCCAGTTGTCTGGGACCTCCCACTATTTGTCTCTTAGCTAGTTTATTTGCGGTTTTAAAGCACACCATTCTTTTAGTGCAAATTCTTTGTGTACAAATTCATATTTGTTCACAACTTCGTGTTTTCGCACACACTACATTGGGGATGCCTCTCTTATTGGTTTCCTCATTTTTTTTTGCTTTTGTGCCTTATCTTTATTTACTTGCATAGATTTAAGTTGCTGGCACTGGCTTAGGCTACGTAGTAGGACGAACCTTGTCTTGGAATTCCGTTACCATCTGCTAAACCTTTGTAACTTATTCTGCAATCTCCTCTACTTGCGCTTTTAGCTACTCAACATGGTATGACTGGACATGTTCCCACTACTCAGCCTCTATTGATTGTATTATGCCTTGAAGCTTTTGTTTCAAAGGTTGAATAATTTCTGTGAGCCGTTCGACTGCCGACTGATGTGTCTCAACCTCAACTTCTATAGATTTTTTTTGCTCGTGAAGGGTCTGGAGCTCTTGTTGCAGTCTCTTGATCTTTGCATTTTTGACAACCTTCAGCTGGAGGGGTGACTTCCTCATTCCCGCCTTGGCTGTGCTGATTTTATCATCTGCCTCTTGTGCATTCTGTCTGATTATCTCAACTGTTTCATCCTCGAGCAACGCTCCCCAAATGGTAGAGACAACATCCGTGGCCTTTGTGTAGAGGGTTTCACCTTCTCTGATTTTATCAGTAGCTTCAGACACTGCTCTTACTCTTTCCTCAAGCAGCTCTGGCAATGTGCTTGGCATCTGCCTGGCTTGCAACTCCTCCACTTGCTGCCTAAGATCCTATGCAATCTTTACAAGCCTGGTCACTTTGGCCAGTGATTCTTTGTCTTCTTGCCCCACTTCTAGTGGGAATGCTGCAATGGAATTCTTGATAGAGTTCACCAATGCAACACGCTTCTGCTCACGTGCAAGTATTTCCTGTTCTTTCTTGGAAAAGGGTGATGCGCCCCTGCAGTTCCTGCTCTTTCTCCTTCAACAGGGCCTTGCGTAGCTTTTCCTTCCTCTGTTGTTTTGCTACCAGGTAAGAAACAACATTTTCCCTTCGCCAAATTTCAGACGTGGCTTCCTGCTAAATGTTATAGAATTCCTCCAAGGCTATCTTGGAGAAGTCTATCTAGGTGCTGTTATCATCAGAACCTACACTTGTCTCTACGTCTGCCTCCAGTGCTTGCCTCTGCATTATCACTCTGATTGGCGGCACTAATGTTGGTGTAACTAGAGGAATACTGGAATCAACACCATATGTCTCGACTTCCACTGTATCTTTGACATCTTGGATGGCCTCTATCAACTTATTGAGATGGCCCTCAACTTGGATAGCAATGTTTACTTGCTGCATCTTCAGACTAGCGAGGTTATCTTGCATGACCTTAGCAACAACATCGACAAGTTCCTACAAATCATCTTCGGTCAATGTATTTGTGTTCGTTGTTCTATCAGCTTTCTGCTTCTTATGAGAGGAGTGGCCATCTTCTTGTTGCGCATGCATTTGTGTCTATGCATGGTCTTGGCTTGGTGGGAGGTCTGATGCATGATGGTTTGAGTCATATATATTATCATTGTCCTCATTGCGTTCATGCAAAGGATCATATTGGTTGTCATTTCCTTCTTGTTCTTATTCATTAACTTGGTGAAGCGGTGGTTCCTCTGTATTCTTCCCTTTAGGCAGTGGCTCTACTAGTGGGTCGTGCCATTCCTCCAGCCAAAGATGAATAATTGCATCCACATCCTCATCTGTGACCATGAAGTCCACAAGGTGCACCTGGTTGAGTGGGTCCTTTGTTGGAAGCATGGTTAAAGTATGCACGTGAGCTTGAAATTTGATGAATGCAACATACCTATGTAATGTCGCAGCGCGGATTCTGTGGGACTGTCAGACAACTTCACGCAGCACCTCTCCATGGACAAAGAATGCAATGTTGTTATCTTTTTGGCGATCATTGACTACCTTGTCTTCCCACAGATTTTGGTACCTTGCACCAAGGCAAGGTAATGGGACATCCATCTGGACGTATTCGGGTGGATTATCCCACACAGTGAACGAAATCAAGATCAATAGCCAAGAATAGTGGAATTTGTATGCATCCTTGTGCTGGGCCTAGAGGACATCATCTATGAGGGAGTTCAGTAGGTAGTGTGACCAATTGAACTTTCCACGTAATGCACATAAATATGCTATTTCTACCACTGGTGCGAAACATTGAGTGGGTATCACCTTGTGGAACATCTTACAAGATAGGGTCTTTGCGGTGATGCGCACGCCTTGGTCATGGATGGGACCAATCAAGAATCCCTGGAACGCTTGCTGAAGGCTATGCTTCCGCTTGATGGGGTTATCGTCTTGTTTGGTCAAGTATGTCACAGGATCATCACCTTCATTTGGGAGGCCAATGATTCTTGAAATTAACTCAGTGCTAAATGAATATGGCTGATCCAGCCATAGGAATCCTCCGTGGAAGTAGACCAGTAACTGATTTATGTACGTATTAACTTGGATGCTATGGCCAAAGTGTGGCATGGGAAACATGTTGGTTAGACTTGAGTGGGAAAGTCCCTAGGCCCATTCCCTTGGCCTGAGTACTTGGGTGTCACTTGTGGCGGACTATTCGGCTACCATGCAATCTATTATCTACAGTCCTTTTTGTTGGCGAGTGTCAAAATACTAGAAATTCAACCTAGCCAGCTGAGGAAGGATATCATTTAGCAAGGTAACACCATTAGGAATCCTTAACGATACCAGAGTGGTCACCACCTTCTTTGGGAGATCCCCCTCCTGTGCATCAGTTCTCCTTGGTTGAATTCAATGCAGGAAATTTGGGTCAACCCGCTCTACCTCCAGCTTTCTTTGTGGAAACATGCCTTGATTCCTAATATCTTCTGGTTTGTCACCAACAGGTTCCTTTCCTTGCTCTTCTTGAGCAGCCAGAGTCTTGCATATTCTTCGCTGGGGCGGTGGTGGTGTAGACGCCTCTCTTGTTTGCATCACACTGGGATGCCTCAGCTCTCTGTCAGGCACTACAACTACTTGTCGATTGCGTGCTCTTTCCATGGGGTCAGTCTTAGGTTTCTGTACCGCCGATGATTGTATTTCTTTCTCCTCGTCGATGGGGTAAGCAGAGATAATAGTGGCCTTCGATGCCTCACTATCACTAGGGATGTTAATTACCATGGATGTTGGCGTAATTTAACAAAGATGGCAGGGTTTAGCTCTACAATCGCATGGCTCTAGTTTTCACTGTGCGTAACAGAATGCTAGATGGGGAAGTCAAATATTTACACAGTCCTCGCCAGCGTCCTGCAGTCATAATTTGACAGGAGGTTGAGGTCTAATTGATTTCTCAGTTTGCTTATGCCGACACTTTATCCATCAACTTCTGCAAATTTCTTTTTGGGTTGTACCTATCAGGCTAGTTATGGTACTTATGCCATGGACGGGTGATGGGACCAAAAATTACACCTCCCTATTCCTTGTATAGTGTCGAGTTAATGTCACATAGATTTCACAGCTTCCAGAATACTTGTCAGAGATTTGTAGTTTAATGTCATCCATCCTATCATTCCCACTTTTGCATCCTTTTGCCGCTTTTGCTTTGTCATGCGCACTAACGACATTTTGTTATGCTCACTTTTTCCGTGCTTCCTTTTCCTTGCTTGAGTTCGCGTGGTGACTTGATTCTTGCATGTCTTGTTTCTTGTGGTTTTATGTTGGTTCTATTGTAATCTTGCAACAGAGTAGATTACATCTTTTGGCCTCTCAGCTCTTTTTTTTCATGCATAACCCGAGATGTTTTTTTTTTTACAGAAACTAAAAAGGGGGAATATATAAAAGGTGGCTGTGCACAGCCATTCATTACAAGCGTAAAATACCTGAGTATCTGAGCAAAACAGAAACGCTGCACCTGGGGCCAGCCCACTGTGGATCCCAAAACACTTCCCTATAAGACTGTTCTAAACATTTAAAGCCTCGGGTTGTATAAACCCTAACAAACTGTTTACACAAAAATTTGCAAAAAAACATTCAATCAGAACTGAACATGAAAAGACTAAGGGTTGCCTTCAGGCTGAGCGACGGATTCTTCTTCCATAGGCAGCGCAGCTTCATCGCAGACTCCATTGACTCTACTAACCTGGTTCAGAGATAGGAGAAGCTGAAGATCCTCTTGTATCTTATCCACCTTCCCCATCATTTCACGGAGACTACTCTCATTGTCATCTATATGAGCGTCGTGATTGCTAATTTGATACGAAGTGTAGTTGACTGTGTCTTCCATTTTGTTTATGTCCTTGGCCATCTCACAATTATCCATAACACTGATAGAGAGAAGTTCATACATACGTCTCAAATTCTTCTTAATATCCGTCATCCCACCATTATCCCCTGCCTGAGCCATATTATCTACTTCTGTCAGCAGTGTGAGTCGAGCTAACTATAACTGAACAGCTTGAATCGACTTACCAGCGAGCTGAGCCTGAACCAGATTATTGCAGCAGGTTCTGAGCACCAAAAGTTCCTTCTGTAGCGGTAATTCTTCACTTTTCCCACAGGTCAGAGTGCCAACATCTCCTGCCTTCCACCCAGTGCACCTGCAACCGATGACCGAACTGCTTCCACAATTGCCTGAAAGAAATCCTTTGCTAGAAGTGGCTGAATGAGAAGGGGTGAGAAAATTACATGAACAAGGGTAGAAGGCAGCTATGGCCAGTCTCTCCTTCACCACTGAGCGTGTAAGAGGGAGCACCTACCATGGGAGGCCTAGCAGGATCCTCTCTTCTATGCCTGAGACAGATAAAAACAAAAATTGCAAGGCATCTAACAGACCAGAGCCGAGGGAGATATGGGAAAGAAAATACGACTTACTACCAGCGGAGGCCATGATGATCAACAAAACAGGATCACAAACGTGAGAGGGAAGATTGGAGATATCCTCGAATTGAATGATATTTATTTCAGCTACCGCCGAGGGATGGAGATGACAGCAGGAAGACCACGCGTCGAAGGAGTGGAGAAAGGAAGGACTGAGCCTTAAATGAAAATGGAGGCTAGCAAAGATGAAAAGAGGAGCATCGAAAAGAGAGAAGGGGGTAGAACTTATGGGCGATGGGATGGGCGGAAGGGGGAGGGAAAAGGGGTGGACGGGCAAGGCTAGGAAGAGGGGAAAAAACCCAAGGGGGGGTAAAAGGCATGACCCCAAACATAGCTTGAACAAAACACTATTCCTTTATCTTTGATCATTTCTATAGAGTTTCCCAATTGATTGCAAGAGATGAAAACGAATGCTATCTTTTCTCTTCATTATGGAACATGTTTGAGTAAGGGGGGGTTCCCATTTTGCTTGAAGTGGCCTTGGTGAAGAGAGGCCCCCAGGTTGGCCAAGCTATCTGCTGCCGAATTGTTGGATCGAAGAATATGAAATGGTTCGTAGGTGCTTTGCATAAGAAGCTTGACTTTGTTACACAAGCGACGACATTTGACTGCTCCCTTGGGGTAACCATTGATCAATTTAGAAATGACGTGCTTAGAGTCTCCAAATATCAGGACCTTTTGGTATTGTTTCTCCTGTAGGAGCTGCAAACCTTGGAGGAGAGCTAACCACTCTGCTTCATTGTTGGTTCGGGTCCCTAATCCCCAAGCAAAGGTATGTTCTATTTGTCCTCCGGGCTCCAAAAGGACCCCCCCTGCTCCTGCCACCCTTGGGTTGCCTTTCGAGGCGCCATCAAAGAAGAGGGCATAGGATTTTTTCTCCCTGAGCCAGATACTGAATTCCTTGCTAGATAGACAAATCTCCCATGGGAAAGATTTCCTGATAGAAGCAGATCCGATGGAAGATATTTTGGACTGAAGGGGACTCCTTTCCTTTAGAAAGTTCTTGCACCACGTGGAGTAAGGGTCTGGGATGGCCTCCTTTTCTGGAAAGCTGATGTTGCTTGAGGAAAATTTTTCAACTGTCATTCCAATAGTTTTTGCAGCTACACGGGCTGGGACTACTTTTTGATCTTTGAATATAGCCTTGTTTCTCGCAAGCCAGAGTTGCCAGCATAGATTCTTTGGAATACAGGCCCAGAGACGATTCAGAATTGGTTTCTTGTTCAAAGAGCCGGGGAAATGCTTACTCCAATCTGCAAAGAGCTGGGCTATTGTATCTGGAAAATTTAGGGCCGTTCCTGGGGGAAGAACCGATCTCCAAACCAAGCGGGAAAAGCTGCATTGGAGGAAAAGATGACTGATAGTCTCTTCGTCACTATTGCACAGAATGCATCTTGAGGGGCCGCTGATGCCTCTTTTCTTTAAATTCTCGGCAGTGAGAAGCTTATTATGAAGGAGGATCCAGATAAAGCTGTTTACTTTTGGAATGCAGTCAGTTTGCCATACTTTTTTCCACAATTTATTTGATCCAGGCGGTTCCATGGATTACTTCTAATATCCTTCTTTGACATTATACTTCCCAATTTTCCCCCAGCCGATACGATCCTTAGCTGAAACCTTCGACGGGGATAGCCCATGTAGGGAGGAGAGGAGAATATCTACTACTATTGATAAATGATCTAGTGGGGAAAGCTCCTTCCAACCTATCCAAATCCCTTTCGCGTCCCATTCATTTGCCCATTCAGCTAGGTGGTTTTGTCTCGGAAGCGATGATCAGGGAGGCTGCCCTAGGATCTTGATCGTCCATATATTAATTCTTTTCCCATTCCCGGGGATCCAATAAAGATCTTCAATGATTAGGCTGAGAGAAACTTTACACAAATGCCATAGATTGGTTCCCTGTCCAACCCACGTGCTGTCCAACATTTTAGACCTGGGCCTCCTAATGTATTTCTTCCTGATGACCTCCTTCCACCATTCCTTTCTGCTAGTGATCAGCCTCCAGACTAATCTAACTCCCATGGCTTTGCTCATTTGTTCTGGATCCCGGATGCCAATTCCACCGTGATTTTTAGGTTGCTTGACCGTATCCCATTTTACAAGGTGAATTTTTTTGGTCTGAGTTTTACCACCCTGCCAAAGAAATTTTTTGATTTCCTTGGATATGCTGTTCATGACATTTCTGGGAGCTAGCACCATGGAGCTTGTGTAGATGGGGTATGAGGAGAGGATAGAACGGATTAAGACAGTATTTCCTACAAGATTCATCCATTTCGAGCCCATGGAATGGATTTTATCTTTAATTCTTTGGATGACTGGGGTCCACATAGAGGAGGTGAAGGATTTTTTGACAATGGGGATACCAAGATAAATGAAATGGGTCCATGTGGAGTTTGCTTTTATTTGCAGAAGTTGGGAGATACGACTGAGGATTGGGGCTGGAAAGTTCCACCCATAGATTTGGCATTTATTCAAATTCACAGCACTTCCAGAGGCTTGAAGGAAGAGTTCGAGAGGGCTGAGGAGGTTCCTGGCTATTTGGGGGGAGGCGATTCCCAGAAGGATAGTGTCATCAGCAAATAAGGCATGATTGATTGGGGGAACTCCATGTCTAAAGGAGAGACTGGGAAGGGATCCTTCAATTTGGAGTTTGTTCATTTTCCTGCTAAAGGAGTCAGCAACCAAGATGTACAGGAAAGGTGAGAGCGGGCACCCTTGCCTTACCCCCTGGGATGCTTTAGAGAACTCGGTAGGTCTCCCATTTACAAGAGGGGCTATCCATGGTGAAGTAATGCATGCCTTGACCTGATTTATAAAGACCGGAGGAAACCCAAACTTGCCAAGCACCAAAAAAATGAATTCATGTCTCAGCCTGTCAAAAGCGTTGGCCAGATCTAATTTTATAGCCATTCCAGGATCCCCCTTTTTGGAACTGGAATGGATAGCCTCCTGAACCAAAAGGATATTGTCACTAATTTGCCTTCCTGATATGAATCCACCTTGATTTGGAGAGATAAGAGAGGGGATGATTTGTTTGAGCCTTAAAGACAACACTTTGGAAAATTTTTTGTAGGACGCATTACATAAAGAGATGGGTCTAAATTTTTTGATGGAGGAGGGGTTTCGTTCTTTCGGAATCAGGGCCAAGAAGGTGGAATTGGTTGCACCTCCCATGTTTCCTTTTCCCATCTAGGAGATGAGACGCATCAGGTATTTCTTGATCAGGGACCAAAAGAGTCTGTAGAAGCGGATAGGGAAACCGTCCATGCCTTGTCCGGGTGCAGGCTCCATATAGCAGATTGAACCTCAGATTCCGTAATGGGGGATTCAAGCTTGAGACTTACTTCAGGGCTGATGAGGGAGGGGATATCAGAGATCATTTCCTCCATAAGACGTTGGGAAACTTGCTCCTCATTATTATACAAATGAGAAAAAAAGTCCTTACCTCAATTTTAATGGCCGCTTGCCCTTGGACTAGAGTGCTGTCTTCAGTTTTTAGCTCGCTCATGGAGTTCTAACGCTGTCCGTCTCTGCATTGATTCTAAAAAAAATTTGTGTTTTGATCCCCCCCTTGTAACCAAAGAATTCTAGATCGTAGCCTCCATGCTTCAGCTTCCTGCCTTAAAATTTTATGTAGGGTCATTTCCAGCTCTACCTCCTTAAAGAAATGAGTCTGCGTTACCATATTTGTTTCCATTTCGGCTTGAAGAGCCTCCATTTCTCATAGAATTTTCTCCTTCTGATGCGCTGGCTCCTGAAAATGATTCTTTACCCACGATTTTAGGGCTTCCTTGACCCGTTTCAGTTTCTTCTCCCATGAGAAAGCAGGGGATCCTGGAATAAAACATCGCCAGGATTTAATTATAATATCTCTAACCCCTTCGGATTCCAGCCAAATCCAATTGAATTTGAAAGGGAGAGGACCTAGGTTTTCCTTTGGAGGAAAGAAGAGACATATCGATTTATGATCAGAGACTGCAGCGCACAAAATTTTGGATTCTGGCTGAGAGCTGATGAGATGAGTGCTGACCAGGAATCGGTCCAATCTGGCTGCAATATGTCCTGGGCCGACCCTTTTATTGTTCCAAGTGTAAACACTGTTCTTAGTTTTAATGTCTGTAAGATTCCATTGGGAGATCAAATCTTCCATCCTCTCCCCAAACGGATCTCTTACCTTGGTACCTCCTCTTCGCTCATCTGCAGAGATAGTTACATTAAAGTCTCCTGCTATGTAACAAGGAAGGAGCAATTTACTTGCGCATTGCTCCTCTAGAGAGTTCTAAAACCTCTCCTTCTGTGCATTTAGAGTTGGGCCATACACATTCCCAACCCAAAATTTTTTTTTGCTATCTTTGTCTTCAAGTTTTATTAGAAGCCAATTCCTATCTTCTATGGACTCAAGCATTTCATACTGTTCAGAGTTCCACCAGGTGAGTAGACCACCTGAGGCACCATGGGCATTGGTGGCTATACCATTTCCTTTTGTCCAAATGCTTTTGATTGTTTCCAAGCTGTCTTCAGCTGATTTTTTTGTCTCCTGGATGAGGATGATAGAGGCAGATTCCATTGTTTTAAATCTTTTGATAACTTCTATCTTCTGGATACCTCCCAAGCCTCTGCAATTCCAGGAGACTACTTTCATTATTTCCTGTGATGCTTAGAGGCCTTGTCTTTCTCCATTTTTTCTTCCTCAGCACTTAGAAGATATTTATTTGCTGATGTGCTTTTGACTAAGAAATCTAGATTAGTCTACTTTCCTGCTGCCTTTTCCCTAGCTGCTTCCTGTTCTCTGATGATTTTGTTGGTTTTCCTTCCTTTCCTGGATAAAGGTTCTTGCTCTTCCATCGATGTATCTGTTGTTTCTTCCGAACTTACTTTGGCTCTCGACCTTGTAGTGGAACCTTCAGAAATTGTTACTGGGTCCTTTCTTACCGGGGAGTTCACTGGCTCCTCGTTCTGCTCTTCCTCTTCTTGGTGCTGTAAGGATGGTTCCGATGGTTCAGGATCCTTCGGATTCTCCATTTCCGGAATAGCTTCCTAATGTTCTTCTTCTTGTATTTTGTTCTTCCAAAACCTCAAATCTATTTCCGGTGGTGTTCTTTGCCACATTGGCCTGCTGTTTTACTGTCTTGACTGTTTTTTCCCACTGGCTACGTTCCATCCTTCGTTGGCTGGGTTATCAGGAGTGGGTTTCTCCGGCTTCTTCGGGAAAGACTTAGCAAAGTGCCCATATTCGTGACAGTATTTACATTTAAAGGGGATTTGCTCGTAATCTACTGTCTGAAGATGAGTCCAGCCATCAATGGAAAGATTAATGGATTCCGGCAAACCTTTTTCTAGGTCAACTTCGACACAGATGTGGGTGCAGGAAAACATTGGGGCTTTTGGCTCATATTTATCAACATATTTCTCTAGGGTATTCCCTATTGTCTGGAAATCCTCATCATTCCAGCAATGGAGAGGAAGGTGGGGAAGTTTAACCCATACGGGAACTGCCTTTGGAATATCTTTTTCCAGATTAAAAGACAAGTCCCATTTGTTCAGATACATACCTCGTGGACCCATAAAATAGGGCCCATTCCTGAAGATCAAGTCTCGGTCTTCTTTTCTTTCAAAGATGAAGGCGAAATACCCTTTGCCACAGAAGATCTGTTGTACCTCCCCTTGGATTAGGGTTCTCCAGTTTTTATTTAGCCATATTTCCACTGATCGCTGGGATGGCCATAACCCTGTGAAAAGTCCAATGAGATCCTTCTCTGAGAGGGTTACATCTTTTCTCTTCGAAGCTGCAGAACTGAGCTTCACTTCTGGAATATCTGTTCTTTTCATAAAATGAGAGGAGGGGGCCGCAGCAGCCTGGACCGGAGGCAAGGAGGCCACAATTTTCTGGAACCGGTCCTCCACGGAAACAAGGTCGGGTGGATCCATTTGCAGGACCACCGACCGGCGAGGGAAGCCCTCGAGTAGGGATCAACGAGCTCCCAATCGCAGCTCACGAGCTAGGGTTCGACGAGCTCCAGGAGAATGCCCACATCATATTGTTGTTGTAATTTCACCCACTTCAAACACATAACCCGAGATGTTATGCATGTCTTAGCATGGCTTTTGGTGACTGTCATTCACCATACCCGTGATAGGGGTACCATCTAATATTCTAAAGTTTTTCTGTGCCCTCCTCAGTAATGTGTACAATCCTATATGGCCCTAGCCGATGCGTTTTCAGCTTTCCCAGTTGCTTGACCAAATTGCTGTCATACCGTAAGACAAGTATTCCTTCTTGATATGGATTAACTATGATATATTGATCATTCCATGCCTTTTGTTGTTACTTACTCGGTTGAGTACTTTTTCGTAGGGGTATTTTCATCTCCCCTAAGTCTCTCACTAGTCCCTTCATTTCTGCGAAGTTGGTATGGAATAGGTTCTGATACTCTTGCAGTAGTATGCGATCTTTGCAACTGCTTCATCATCCCAATAATCTTGGCTATTGGTGAACTCTGGGTTCCTTGGCGATCCAATAGGTACTTCCTTGATTTTCAGGGGTTGGAGGAACTGATCTCTTGAAATGCTAATTCCTTCTACTTCTTGTGTGCCCCCTAATTTTGGTTTGCTGTTATCACTAGAATCATCATCTGGGTCTATACTGCACTACTTAATAGTTGCGCTGCATTGGTGAGAGTTAGCCTCTTTGTTAGGGATCTTCTCAATGATAGTCCCTTTTTTTGTCTGAAGCGCAACGTCAAACGTAGGGTTCTCATCAACAAATTCAACTTTATGCGCAACCTGATGGACTCTTTCTCGTAGCTCTATAGAGGTATACTAGGGTTCAGGTGTCATTTCCAATGTATATATGAAACCCTCATAGGTGGGTAGCTCCCTTGACTCAGTCTCCACCCGTCGCACATACCTTTTAATTCTTGCACACCTTCTCATAGAGACTTCGTGTAATCTGTTTTTCCAATTCTCTAAAGCCTCACCTGAGTCAGATGTACATGAACTCACACATCTCCAGCTCAGGTTTCCCTCTACTGTTGGATTGGTATAATCTTCCTACATAGCTATGACATTGTAGATCTGGTCAAGGTAGTCACCCTTCCCCTCATTATAGATAGGATCGACGCATCTTTGTCCCTTAAATGGATCAATGGGTGATACTACCCTCATTTCCTCATCTTCAAATGAGAGAATCCTTTTCTTGAAATTTATGATGGTTTGATTGTCTATGGCCCAATCTATTCCCAACAGAGTGGGGTATGGGTTCGTTTCATAAACAATGTTAATGAATTTAAAGTTTGCGAATGTGTGCAATCCTTAAACATCGATGGTTACATTGCTCAATCGGTCGATGGGTAGGACCTTCACCCAATTGGCAAGTCACAACTGAATAGGAGACCAGTCTAGGCGTGGATTGCCCATGCTTTCCCATATTTTTCGCGTCAAAATATTGACATCTGAGTCCAGATCCAAGATAATATAATCCATGTCATAGTCACCTATCTGTGCATTCATCCTCAACTCGCGACTAATTTTACATTTTTTCCGCACTTGGTTAACTTTATTCTTAGGTTGCAGTTCTACAGAAATCTCTTCTATCATTGCCTGCAATTCTGCAATAGCATATTTATCTTGTATTAGCGTTAAACAACTTGGCAGAAAGGTTCTTAGCTTAATAACCTTTAATGGAGCCTTCTTCTACAATATGTGTTGAAACCGTTGAGGCATGTCCTTGACTTCTGCAGAAGTCAACCATACTTTTGGGCTAATGAATTCTAATTGTACATCCCAAAATATTTCTTTCTGTTTCTGGACGGTCGGTGGCTCCTTTTTCTGCATCATTGGTCTCACCTATGGCTGCGGTTGCTCTTGCGGTTTATCTTGGTCTGCTCCAGTCATCGCACCTCCTCGAGTTACGACAACGATGTTCAGGTCTCATGGTTCAACCAAAATCATCTGAACATTCACATTTGGATTGGGGTCCGGGTTCTGTGGAGGGTTAGGTGTTGTAATGGTCCTTGCTTGCCATTTTGCGATTAGCTGCAAACATTGTTTGACATTATGGTCCCGTCCCTTACAGTATGAACATGTCTTCGTAGGCTCTAAACAATCTCTAGCATAGTGACCCAGTTGTCCACAGTTAGAGCATGTAACTTGATCTCTTCCTCTGCTAAATCCTATGCCTCCACCTCTTCCTCTGAAGTTTTCGCCACCCCTTCCTTGTGGGTGTGGTTGTTGTGGTGGGTACTGGTTATGCTGATAGTGTTGCTGATAGGGATTTTGTTGTGCATACAACTGCTGAAGTGCATCCAACGGTTGGTATAGGTTAGGTGGGAACTGTGCAGGATGATATGAGGCTTGTGCCTGTTCAGTTTTAGTGAACCCTTCATTTTTCATTAAGCAGGTGTCGACAGTCTATTCTTTCAAGAGCTGATATGCTCTACAATATTTCTCATCATGTCCTACTTATTTACAAAATTTACAAAATAGGTTTGCAGGGGTACTTACAATTTTTTGCAAATATAAACATTCTTCATTACGATGGCCTCTTGACTGGCATATGCGACACCATGGTAGGCCATGTCCATTTAATGGGTTGGGTGCACTTAATGCGACGTAGTTCAAGAAGGTCAGATAGTTATCCTTAGTGTTTTCATTTGTCCTACATTTTGTGCGCCATAAATCTTCTTGTTCTTCTTTACCCTTCTTGATGTCTTGAATTTGTATCGTCAGATTGGCCAACTACGACTGGATCTGCACCTTTCCTGTGGCACCATCACCAATGGGCGACCTCTAACTTCATTGCTAGTTCTAGTGCTTCTGTATGTGATTCAATCTTCTACTACATTAACGGACCTCATATGCGTGGTAGTAGCGCAAAAATAAACCACTCTTTATGCTGCACATCGGACATTTGGAAGCCTACTTTAGCCATCAGTGTCTTGAATCGCTGATCAAAGTCCCACACGGTTTCTGTCGGAGCCTACTTAATCTACTTAATCTCAATAATACATTGTGACTCCAATTTAGGTTTCCTGAACTCAGAGATCATTGCAGCTCGGATCTCTTCAAGGGTCTTCTGCAGTGTTCCGATTGGTGCGGCACAAAATTTCATGAACTAGTCTAGCGCGCGACCCCTCAAGGTCCTGATCATCTACGCTTTCTTTATTTCTGCATTATGGACTAAACGTACCATCCAAACAACTTCACAGAGGAACCAATGCTGCTTTGGGTCCTCTATTCCATTCCCATTGAATGTGGGTAATTTAACATTTGTCGCAGCCATTGATTTGGCATCAAGGCTTTATGGTTCACAATTCACTGGGGGTGTACCTTATCGCACACTAGTCACAGGGTACTACCTATATTAGCAGTCCTTTTTGAGGATGAAACTCTAGATCTTACCTCTGGTGATATTGCTGGGGTTATGTAGTTACGTCCTGATATCGACGTTTCCTCAGAATCGTCAGAATCTTCTGATCCTTTTCAAATAGGGATATAGTCCTCTTCTTCGTCTTCGTACGACCAAATTTCGTGTTTTCTTCCCTCGAACAAGATAGGATTCCATTGTCCCCTTTCGGTCTTCCTTCTCTTTCCTAATCTAAATATTCTCCCACTTCTTAAGACTCCAACTTCTAGTTCAAGTTCTGTTCTTCCTAGGAACATTTCAACTCACCTCTTCTCATCTTCTCAGTAGGTCATCTGGGACATAACCTCCTTCTTAGGTGCGCAACTCAACTAAGCGGCAAAATACCCTTCTCATAGGCAAGAATTTTTATCCATGTACTGAAATGTAACAAGTATCTTCTTCGGGGTCCTTGGAAAAAATTTCTTTCGGCTTCACTATATGAGGTTATAGTATCTACTGCAAACTCAATAATATATCCTTGCAATATACTATAAACCCAAAAATCAACAGCTCTAGAAATAGGGTTACTTTCACTAGTTACCTCATGAACCAACTACTCGCTCCACTCAACAGTCTCTCTTCTCTGGAAATTTGTCTGCTTAGTCACCAATATTGACAACCATTCATGTAGTAAGATGGGGAACTCAGCAAAGAATATCTCATGAATATCAGAGT
Source organism: Pseudotsuga menziesii (assembly GCA_001517045.1). Lineage (NCBI taxonomy): Eukaryota > Viridiplantae > Streptophyta > Pinopsida > Pinales > Pinaceae > Pseudotsuga > Pseudotsuga menziesii. The sequence continues at coordinate 421,205 of LPNX010561201.1, forward strand.
ATATATATTCGTTTATCCATTTCTCTACGCTCAACCATTTCCTGCGCTCTCTTCTTACGCGAATGCTAGTGTTTTAGAGTCCAACCAGTCTTCTATCTCCTTCTTCATTAGGTGCCACAACATTTCCCTCAATTTGATCAATAGGGTCCCGACAACGGAACCATTTATTGGCCACTTTTCCTAACTCACGTGACTCGGGTTCTGTGTAGCCCATCAACCCAAAAAACACCCGAGATACCGGCTCGACAGAGGAAGCCCCGTCGACAACACCTACAAAGCAGGCACAGTCTCACTCGAGATATCTCTTCGATGGGTAATTGCTGGAACCATGTTTCCACGATTGTCAAGGGATTATAGTCCCTTGGCTTGCAGCCAAGGAGCTCAATGAAGGAAACATTATAGCTAGACAGAGGAGTGAGTCGTGTGCAACCAAGCACAAATACATGTCATCACGCGCAACTTGTCCTTTCTTTCCACCTCGCAACTAGCGCAACCTGTGCGGCGCAGCTGACTCATACCAATAAACCTACGACTTAAGTCGTGACTCAAGACATAAGCGCACATGCCGATATATACATGTATAATTCATTGACGCATTTTCAACATTCGTCTACTGATTACGAGATAACATCATATGTTTAAGAAACATTTAGCATTATACAGAAAGAAAATAGCAGCCATTCACATAAACATTCACCACATCAATCATCCATTCAAACACAATAGATAACATGGAAACCCATCTAGGAAAAACCACCAAGGTGCTCTTCATCTGGCATGAGAAAATGATATAGTACCTTGCAGTCTGGATGATACAGACTGATCTTAGGATATGTCTCTATGACTCAGACTTATGGTTCTCATGCTCTTTGGTTTTCTCTTTTACCCTACCTCTACTCCTAGAGGTCTGCGCACACATCAGCGAGATTTACGGTTCAACAAACCCCCTATTGATACCAGACTCTTCCCGAGTCCTCCTTTCCTCTGATCTCCACAACATTACAACAAAATGGCATCCTTCACCATAGATTACCAATGAACAGATGAACAACCACTGGAAAACTGACCTAAACATAGTTATGACCAACTAAAAGCAGTCACAACCAACCAACCTAGATACAATTACAACTGAGAAAAAGCAACCTTCTAACTATTGAATCCCTCCTATTTATACTATTTTACATGACCACGCAGGTTCTACTACATATAGGCAGTCTGTTAACTGTCACCATCAGCCCCCCCTCAGGCTACAATTGTGGTGATTATGACTTGACATGAGGCACTATCATCTTGACTTACAAATATCCCCTCATACGTGCGTAGCTACAGGCTTACGCCGCGTTAAACATCCATGATCTGGATTTTGCACCTGTCGCTTTCCAGCCATTATCACTTGTGTGCTCTTGTGCTTGCCTTTCCTTTGTCACACACCTCTCCATTATGTCTACGCTAGTCCTTTGCTTCCTTCGCGACCTTCCTTTGTTTTTGTTGCGTGCGCAACACACCTTCTTTTCTTGCACGCGGGTTTCTTCCTTATGCTCCTTTCCCATGCCAACAAATACTCCACCTCTTCTGAACGTAGCATCTATTGGAAAGGTCATTTGAAGTTATCACTTACAGGCATATCCCTAGGGTAGACAATGCAGTTGCTGATTCATTGGAAAACTATATCCTAGATTGGTATATTGCTCATACATAACTTGAAAATCAAACATGGTTAATCATATTGTAAATAAATAGTAAATAACACATAAAATCATGTAAATACATTTTCCATTTGAGACGTATAAACACCAGTAACAGAGTCTGTGCACGGTGGCTTTCAGGAAAATACAACATCATACAAAATCCTGAAGTTGTCTCAGCTTTCAGTAATACAATGTATAGGACATCATCTAGTGATGATCATGGTAACACATGACATCCTGTACTACTCTACGTAGTAGTCGGCTGAAATGGCCTAGAACTCCCGCAGTGTGCCTCTGGTACCTCATCAAGAGGTCATCAATATCTACATTTGGTATGTCTAGGGTTAACCTCTCCAGGTTCTCCTCTAACTCTCCCAGCTGGTCATCACCTTGATGAACAAACTGAGCTCTTGCATACCTATCCATTGGGGATGATCCCCCAGGTCGTGCCATACCAACATCTGCATGAGAAAATTTAGGTCTTGTTACTACTTATAAAAAACATAAAACATGAAAATACAAAAATACAATCAACTTTTTAGAGTCTTGTTTCTTGCCAATATCCCCCCACTGCTCTCCAAGTGGAAGTGGTAGATTAGGGTCACCCTTGAAGTCAGTAACTGCATATGCGTAATCCTCAATCTTGAGGATCTGGTCATCTAACCAGTGGAAGAATCCATCATCATACTTTACTTTAACTCTGCCGCCTCCTGTACAAGCCATAATCTCTAACCACCTCAACATCTGGGGGTCTTTGGGCCCTAGCTCTGTAAAAATCACTTGGGGCCTCAAGTGGGGCACCCTCTCGAAAAATAAACAAGCTAAGATGGATCCATAGCCGAACTGTTTCAATTCCCCTTGCCGAAATTTAGTCAGCTGGTCCTTGAAAACCAGTAGTAGTGCCTCTGCCCAGTTAAAGACAGTGGGTGCCATAGCCTCTATGGCATACAATAAATGCACCATGGAGGCCTGGTGAGCCCCTTGGTTTCCTTCCAGCATCTGCATAACAAAAAGGACAGTGTGCACTACATCATCCACCACTGCCTTTATGGGGATCTTCTTCCCTAACATCCTAGTACCAGGCACACAATAACGGTTTATCAGCTCCTGGGTGGTCACATCCCCTCCTTGAGGACCAGTCAATGAAACATGAGCACCCTGCCTAGACAATCATGTTAGAAAGTAGATATCTTCTACCTCTATGGTCAGTACATGAACTCCCACCTCAAAGTACTGCTGCTCAAGGTTCCACATACGTAGAATACGATCTAGTAGGCACTCATGGGATATCATGCTTAGAGTGCAGAAAAACTTCAAGAGGCCACAACCTCTCAAAGAAGCAATACACCCCGCATTTCCCTCAGCCAGGGAATCATCATCATGATGTTGTCATTATTTCCATATAACCATTTTTTACCGGATAAAACCTGCCAAAAACAACAAATGAGCTAGTCAAAACCATATTCAACCATTAAAATCATCAAAGGCATTTTCTTTTGGCTTGCCCACTTAGTTTTCTAACCTCACGGTCGGCACCCCCTTTCCTCCATGTACACAGAGTGGTGGCACCGCCTGAGTGAAACTAAAAAAGGGGCGGTTTTTATCGGGCACCGCCTGTCCCGCAAGGGGCATGAGCGGTGCCTGTAATTTGGGTTTAGGGCTTATTCAAAGACCCATGAAAACCTAGCCAAAGAAAAATGGAAATGATAAAGTGAAAGAGCAAGGTTCTAACATCTACCTGGCTCTGACCATACTCTAAATGGACGATGGATGCTCCTGTAATCTCTGGTTGAAGATCTGGCTCCAAAAGTCTCCCAAATGCTCTCACAAATTGGTAAATAGTAAAATTACTTGTTTTTACTATTTAATTGGATTTTAAATATATATTTTTAGGTTTTTCACATTGTTATTAATATTTTAAAATCATTGTGATGCGAGAACACCTTTTTATATAGTTTATAAAGTCGTTTATTCTAATATTTAAGGGACTAATGGACTTTTTAGGTCTTGCAAGGATGAAAGATAAACAATAGTGTCTATGGAGGAGTTTTCTTTTGAATTTTTTGTACTTACATAAAATGGAGAAAGTCCTTGAGCATTTGTTTCGACACTTTGTTCATGCTCTTAGAACTCTGTATCAAAGTTCCGAGTCTTTTTTCGATTCTTTTCAGGCTCGTAAAAAACTTTTCGTCATGAAAAAGAAACCTAATGGAGTATCCTTTAAACTCTTTTCGGACTCCCTAAATATGAAAAGATTGTCGAGTACTTGTCTTCTTCATACTTGTAAAAGTATTTGAAGAATCATCTCTCCAAAGGTAGGTTATCTCTTTTTCGGTTTAGACAGACTATTTACAAAAAAGGAACACTCTAGCCAATCGTGACTGGAAGAGTTCTCTTGGGTATTATTTTATAATTTTTCAGGCCCTAGAGACTGAATCATATGAAAAAGGACCCTTTGGAGTCTTCTTTCGGCTTCGTTCAGACTCTCTAAACATGAACAATACTGAGTTTGCTTTCATTGGACTCGTTAAACTAACACTGAGAGACCCGTTCAGGGAGTGAACCCCTCCTTTCTTAGGTTTGTAAAATGTATGAGAATGGACTTGTCTTTAGATGAGATAAAACGAGTGTTTGATACCCTCTTTGGACTCGTAAAAATGAAAAAGAGGCACTCATCAATCATCATGGGGGAATTAAGGGGGGAATCGGTTCCTTTTGCAAATAAACGGCATTTTTTTGTCACCTTTGAACATGGCACTTATCTGCATATCATCCAGTCAATTGGGTATTCAGCTGACTTACAAGTCAATCCACTTTCATGATTCATGTCAATCTTTGAGTCTTTCAAAAGAATGCATTATCCACTGTCGTACTGTGTATCCCTCTAATGCAGTCATGCTGCCAAGTCTATTTGTCGTGCTGCCCGATGTTCAAAGGAAGTAAGACTATTTACCTTTGAAGTTAAAACAACCTTTGTGTCAGTACTCTTGAGCCAATCCTATGGTTACATTATCTACCAAATTCCAAAACTTTGTTTCAAGTTTTGTGTCGTCGATGTGGGATTCATCATGGCCCTCCTTCGACGAGACTATTCCTATCGACTTCAGATCATCATCTGGGAAATAGCCTTAGAAACAAGTTTAGTACCTTGAGATATGTATGCCTCAATAACAGATTCTCTCGCTCTCGACATAGGTTCACATCATTGACCTTTGATCAAGAGATTCGACTGAGCGTTCGACATCGAAACGTGTATTCACACTTAATAGATTATACTAGGGTACCTTGGGAATCATTGACATCAATGGTGATCTCCCTCGCACTTGTTAACAGTTCACATCATTGACTGGTAATCAAGTGGTTTCTACCATGTTCGGCTTCTGATCATTGTAATCACATGGACATAATTGTTCTTTTTGGAAGATGAGATGAAGGCCTTGGGTATTTGTTATAAAGCATTCATAGCTTTCTCCCCAGGTCACGATGGAGTATATTGTATTAAGTACCAGCATGGATCCACATTTGTATGGTCGTGGCTATGCTCAAATTTGTGTCTGTATGACATAGATCTATGTTGTATGTCTGGTAGCTATGTCCAAGTTTGAGTCCTCTANCATTTTTGTTTATCTCTCCCATGGATCTGCCTTGTATTGGTCTACAGCCATGGTGAAGACACATTTCCTCACGAGTCAAAAGTATTGATGCATTGCAGATGCCTAGTTGATGTTGATCTCCGATCAAGCCAATTCTTTCCTCGAAAGTGATAACTTGCTCTATCAAATCTATCGCGTATCGTATCCCTATAGCCTCATGCTTTGGGGGGGATTTTGTTACACCCAAATATCGTCATCAATGTGTGATAAGATCCAAAACATATATGTTTTCCCTCATTCCCAAATATTGAAGTGAAGACCCTGATCCAAATGTCAAACTTGCACATAAAAACCTAGCACTGCTTCTACCCTTAAGCATAGGAGCAGTACCTTCTTTAGCACCGCTTGAATTGTTTTGAAGATAGGTGGTGGCACCGCCTTTACTCTTTGTTTGAAGAGCAGTTATGCCTAGCACCACTCTATCATCAAGAAGCAAGAGCGATGCCCTTGGTAAAAAGTGAAAAAGAGAAGCTTCACGAAGCTTCTAGATCAAAAGCTTCATGGTAGGCCTTATCCCTATTCACCTGGGTCAGTTGAGCTTGAGATCCATGTTTTGGGGATCTCATGTCCACCTCACCCACCAAAATATCAACCATCTCTATCCATTTGAGGGCTATAAAAGTAGGCTCATACCCCATGGTTGGGAGAGAGCAAAGTCATGTTGCCATTTTGACATTTTGGACTGATTCATTAAGAGTGAGCATAGAGGAGCAAGTTGGAGCTATTGGGGATAAGATATCGGTTTTGTGGAGGAGTGCATCAACACTAAGGCATAGGTTGTAAGGTATTTCATTATTTATCAATGCAAACATTGGTTTATTCCCATATAACTTGTCATGTATAATATTGTGTGTTTATTATTGGATTCCTTAGTCACCAATATAGATCTATAGATAATAATTTGGTACTTTTGATCTTTTGTGTTTGATGTGTTTTTGCAGGTATCTTCTTGGAGATATTTTTCCACAAGTGAAGGGCCACATCAATCTCTAAATATTGTATTCCAGGTGTCTTTAGTTTCTAGGAGAATTCTATCAACCTTGTTGTGACTTATTTGTTCTGGATCTGAACCATTCAGACCAGAGGAACAACTTCTGTCCGCAGAAGGTGCAAAATTCCTGACAACACCAACTCATCTGGGAGGCCAAGGTATTAAGAACTTATATTTATTTAATACAACCTCTGTTTAAAAAATGTGTGGAGATGTCTATTTGATCAAGGCATGTGGAGTAAGGTGATGAAATCCAAGTATTTGAAGAACAATCTAGTTAGTACATGGATTAGATTAACATAATTTCATGTGAATGGAGTCTCAGTAGTCTTGAATAGTTTTCTCAAAGTGCTTCATTAGTGAAAAAAATGAATATGATGGGATATATGCAATGATAAAAGTGTTATTAATGGAGTTGATCCTTTTGTTGGGGATAAAGATTGTTCTTCTCTGCCTAAGGAAATTATTGATCATCTAGATTAGATTGAAATGAATACTTTGTATAAACTAAAAATGCCTAAATGGCCTGTCTTAAAGGGTGGTTACTGGCTAAATGATGCAGACTTGGGTTTAACTTGTAAATGGGTTATTCAGTGGGATTTTTACATTGAATTCTGAAAGAGACCGGGGTAAGACTTGAAGCTAAAAATGACAATTTGAGTTGGCTAGAGAACAAGAAAAATGGGACCATTACAACTAAGTTGGCTTATGAATACATAGCTAGGAATTGGAGTAAGGATGATCAAAGACAATGGTATAAATACTTATGGAAGTGGAATTTACCTAAAAAAATGAAAATTTTTTGGTGGCTATCCATCAAAGATAAGATTCTAACTTGGAACAATCTCATGAAGATGGGATGGCAAGGTCCAAGTATTTGTCCTCTTTGTAGTCAAGATGAAGAATTCATCTTACATATATTTGTAAATTGATTCTTATGCAAACAAGTTTGGTTAGATGCGAGGGAATTCTTGGGATTCAACTTGGATTGGGGTGGTGATAATATGGAGGCTTCTTTTTTAGATTGGTTTCATAATACCGATTCCTTCAATTTGCTGCCAATATTTATCTCTTGGTCTCTCTGGCTTACAAAAAATAAAATTGTTTTCTAGGATATCAGCCTCAATGCCTTTCTTTGTGGGATTAGGTGCATTAATCTCTTTAAATATTTTTTGATTATCAACAATCCAAGGAAGACCAAAAGGTATTATCTGGCTGATTTTTCCGCTTCTTGTGCTGAAGGCTATTTTGATGGAGCTTCCAATAATTCCTCTTATGGCCTTGGTATTGTAGTTATTTTAAACAAGGATCATTATTTTTCTCTAAGTTTGGGTGGAGGACAGGGAACCAATAGCAAGGCTGAGCTGCTGAATTTATATGGTCTTCTTCAATTTGTTGCATACATTGGTATATCTGATATCAGTATTTGTGGTGATTCCAAGGTTTTAATTGAATGGATGAATGGAAATTTCAATCTTCAGGTGTTGTTAATCAAACAATGGTATCAGAAAGTTTAAGATTTAAAATGGTCCTTCAAGCAGATCACATTCAGACATATTTCCAGGATTTTTAATACGAGGGTTGTTTTTCTCTCAAAAAGTGCCATTTCTCTTAAATTTGGCCACTTAAGGTTTCAAGAATTTTTGGAAGGCAATTTGATCCATGAAGGAGACACAAAATTCATAGATTTGGTATAATTGATGGATGTGAAGTTTTTGATGCACAATTGCTTGTGGAAGTTTGTCAAACTTCTTGTTTCTTTTTTGAAAAAAAGGAATAGCACTATAGTTTTTCTTGTAGTGATATGTAAGAAGGAAGAAAACTGTAAAGATGATTTGCAGATATAAAACTTTTTCTTTGATTAATACAATAGCAGGAAAATATATTTTTTGAAAAAAAACATTCATTTCGAGAAAAGTCCCTTAGATTATTGAAACATTCCTTTTACTTGCATGCGGCCCAATAGAAAACAAAAAATATAACGAACCCCATAAATAAAGAGAAGGAAATGTTTTGGACTAGACATTGTTTTGAATAGGAAATGTTTTGAACAAATCTAATTACGAAATCTCTAGTACTATATACTTTTTTTAACAGAAATTGGAAAGTTATTATATATTAAAAGGGCCGTGCACAACCAATCAGTACATAGCTAAGAGAAAACTGAAGAAAGGAAGATGAGACATAATATATACAAAAATTGTTGTCCAAAATGAAAGTGTTCTAAAGCCGACATGATATTTCCTACTGTGCACTATAACTGAAGTAGAGTAAATATGTATGAACTATTAGTTCAAGATAGTTCAAAAAAAATTAATTAGGAAGAGGAAATAATTTTGGTTTTCCTGAGAACCCCACAGGCTGGGTGATTGAAAATTCTTCCATTGGCTGAACTGCTTCTCTAGGATGGTCTTAACATTGGCTACACTGATTCATCTGAACCAGCTTCTGGAGGTCTTCCTTGATCCAATCAACCGTGCCCATCAGCTCTCTAAGGTCTCTATCATGGCCATCAATGCGGGAATAATGACAGTTGGTTTGATAAGAAACATGTCGCACGTATGAAACCAATTGTTTCACATCTGACTCCATCTCCCTATTATCTGTGATGCCCACTGCGATGGAATCTGCAATCCCATGAATGCTCTTCTCGAGGTCGTCCAGACCTGCCTTGAGATTGTGGTGCCCATAGCTTGAATCTCTGTTATCCATTAGGTAATCTACGAGCTGAGGAGAGCTATGGTCATCGAGGGGACCGTTGGAGGTTTCCACTGCGAGGGTGGGCGAATCCTATTCTAAGACCACTTCACTAAGAGGAGGGATGGTGGCAACTTCAGCTGTAGGCGTGGAGGAGGTTACTGAAGTCCCTATTCCAACCGCTGAAAGACCTTAGAAGAAGATGCAGAGTGCTTATATTTCACCAGAATTTTAAGAGAAGGTGTTGAGAAGGAGGAGTATTCGAATAGTGGCTTGAGGGGTCAAGCAAAACATCATGAGGTTCCAACAACAGTGAGGAGTGCAGATAGGTTAGACCAGAGAGATGGAGATATGAACCTTCATACAGGGTGACTAAATGAGGAGAAAGTGGGAGAGGGGCGTTAAAAAATAGACGAGAGTCCATGACTCGTGTAGGGGAGTTGGTGGCTGAGGGAGGAGAGGACAGGGAGTAAAGGCTGGAGGGGACAGGAGTTAAGGAGGGGATATGCAGGATGCCACACATCGAGGAGGAGTCCATGGGGGCTTCCAAGGGAGGGCATGATAAACCAAACGACGAGACTTATAGTTAGGGAGAGCACAAGCAAGAGAGGGGGGATCATGAGCAAGAAGGGGGGGGGGTTTAGAGCTAGGATAGGGGATAAAATTGTGAACAACCCCTTGATAATTGAGGGTTAAAGAAACT
>LPNX010561201.1:431168-534278 GCA_001517045.1 Pseudotsuga menziesii
TGAATTTTGAAGGCAATTTGAACTTTGAACTATGTGAGTTTCGATTTAAACCTATGAGCTGCAATTTGAACTTGCGATCTCAGCTGCGATTTGAACACGAATCTGTGATGTCAGATGCTATTTTACCTTTAATTGAACATGATTTAATCTGTGATTTGAACTTGGGGAGACTTCCATCATTTTGAACCTGTGATCCATCGATTCGAACACAATTTTTAGGTTTTTTAAACTACTGAGAGCGAGATTTTGATGATTTGAACCTGCGGAGAGATTTGTCGATTTGAACCTACGGAAAGATCCGGATTGAACTGGGATCCATCTAAGGAGAAAAGGGTTGGAAGGCCATTTATCAGGTGCATACATTCCTTATCTTTTTTTTCTAATACATATCTACCACATATCTACTGCCCATATATTTGTTTTTGTTATCAAGTATGAATAATTCACCGCATCTACCAAAAATTTTCAAAGGAAGACCTAACATAGTTACTCTAAAAAATATTTATGATTATATAGAATCTTTAGAAAAGCGTAGAGAAGAAAGATCCAAAAAAAAAGAAAAGAAAATAAAACTACTGGAGAATAAAATTGAGACAATGGATATTAGATTACAAGTAATAGAAAAACAAAGCCAAGATACGAACCAAACATCCCAACAAGGAGATGCTGAAACCTTAAAAAGTCTTAAAGTGAAGGACATGATTAAAGAACTAGAAGCAAAAGTTGATAACAATCTCACCCTAAATAGTGTGGCAGGTAAATTAGACATCAAACCCATTAAAGAGGAAATGAAAAAATTGATAGAATTAGACCATGAGCATAACAAAAGGGCCTTGTACCTTATAATATTCGGTTTGAAAGAGGAGGTAGATGAGGATACATTAACCATATCCCAGATAGAATTACTGAATAGATTACAAATGGAAACAACATGTCTCATAGAAGCAACAAGGTTGGGGAAATTAACTGAGAACAAAGGAAGGTTGATACGGATAAAGGTGAGCTCTAGTGACCATAAGTACGACATACTTAATAAAACCTCAAGTCTAGAAGTAACCACAATACTTACAAATGAATATCTCATTCTAGAAGATCAAGCAGAATTGAGAAAGGAGGTTCAAAAGGTAAAAGAAGCTAGGAAGGAAGGAAAATGGGAAATAATCAGAAATAGAAAAGCCGTTACTTGAGATAGAAACCAAAAAGATAGTAATAAATAGCAATTCAACATGCTCCGGATTCTTTCTTGGAACTGTTGGGGCTTCCCATGGAACAAGGGCCCTAAGCTAAGTTAGATCTCAAATGAAGTTGATATTATATTGTTAGTTGAAACTTGGGAGCACCAAGAATCTAAGGTCCCTAACATAGATGTCTTTGTACTTTGGTCAATCTAGAACAAATGATCCCATCGTAGAGGCATTGGGGGTATAGCTTGTTACATTAGGAAGAACATCTCCCCCCATGCTAGGATTTATAAAAAAGACCCTTAAAACCAATATATTTGGATAGAGATTACTAACATTAATAATAATAAAAACCTACACAACAATTTGTTATTTTGCCCCTATTAATTCTAACTTTTATAAGAAAAACAATTTAGATAAAAATTTCCCTTACCATGGTTTAGAGAATGATATTTCTATCCTAAGGAATGAAGTTAATATCCTCTTAATGGGTGAATTTAATTCTCGTACTTCAAGAAGACAAGCTATTCTTCTAAGCAATTATTCCAACCCTAATCCTCTTTGGTTAGATGAATACCTTACTCTAGCTAGCAGGTACAACAGAAGCTTCGAAGATTTATGGGAAAATTTGTTTGGGTTGGAGCTAGTCAATATTTGTAGTGCTCAAGACCTTGTAATTTGCAATGGTATAAAGAAGTGGTCCAAGCTATCTATCGAGATGACATGTATCCATGGGATTGGTAGCAACATGGTAGACTATGTTATTTTCGATATCCCTTTATACAATGAAATAATAAATTTTGACATATTAAAGGACCACGATCTTGACTCAAATCATAGACCCTTAATTGTAACTCTCAATTTTGTCATGCATAGAGATCCCATAGAAGATAATTCTTATATCCAAAATAACTTGATCTTTGATAGAAATAAAAATGATTTTTTTCTAAGTGATCTAAACATTAATTTGCTTCCTCTAACGAGAATAGACAACATAGAATACCTCTATCACAATTTTACGACATCCCTCTCACATTATATTAACAAGTTCTCAATTGAAGTCTCAAGTAATAAAAGAAGTAGAAAAACCAACCCTTGGTATGATAAAGATTCTAAAAATGCGAAGAGAGAAATTAAGGAATCTCTTGACAAGTATCTTAAAATTGACAAGATAAAAATATACAAATCCCTAACTAAAAAGAAAAAAATACAATATATTCATAAAAGACAAGAAAATCTCTTACACCTCTCTAAGGTGGATCCTAAGAAATTTCAGAGGCAGATTCTAACTAGAAAAACTAAAGATAATAATAGGATTTCTTTACACGACTGGAATTCCTATCTTAAAAAGATTTATGAATCCTCGAATGTCATAAACAAATTTGAAACCTTGCTCACAATGGTAGAAGTTTTCTCATTAAAAGACATAGATTTTTGGGTTAATCATCTAGCAAATGGAAAAGCAAAGGACATTGAAGGTTACCAGGAAAAAATCTTAAAAATTGGAGGTCCCGTCCTCATCCCTCACATCCACAAGCTATTCAATCAAGCAGTAAAGAAAGGGTTCCCTAAACCTTGGATTCAGAGCCTCATTATCCCAATTTTTAAAAGTGGGGATACAAATAACCCCTCTAATTATCGGACAATTATGATTAGCCCCCTCTTATCCAAGTTATATGGTATTATTTTGAAAAAGAAGATCAGCAGATGGCTTGAAAGTGAAGGTAAGCGGGCTAAAGGCCAAGCAACTTTTAGAAGGAAATACTCAACAACAGACCACCTCATTACACTTAGGATCACTGTGGAGGAGTGTCGTAATGATAAATCCAATCTCTTTTGTTGCTTTGTGAACTTTAGAAAAGCTTTCGATACAGTACCTAGAAATAACCTATGGAATATATTAGAAGAGCTAAAGGTTCCTTTCGAGTTGAGAGTTGTCACAATAAGGTTATATGAGAATGTAATCGCCAATTTTAAGAGCAACGAGGGGTGGTCGAGAGATACTAAGTGTAATATCGAAGTTAAACAAGGTCTCCTCCTCTCCCCTACCTTGTTTGGCATTTACATCGATAAGCTAGAAGTTTGTTTATAAGAATCAAGTTGTGTTGGAACGTTCTTAGTTGGAATAGTCATCATCCTTCTTCTCTATGCTGATGATATTGTTCTTCTGGCAAGGTGTCAATCTGATCTTGATAAAAAACTATGACTTCTTAAGGATTTATGCTCTACCACGGGTATGACGGTCAACACTGACAAAACAAAAATTATGATTATCAAATCCAAGAAGGATACTTACACTAATTTTGTGTATGACAATAGCAACTTGGAGGATGTGTCTTCTTACAAGTTCCTAGGAATTGATATTCATCACAAGATCAACTGGAACTATAGAGTTGAGAAAAGGATTAATGGAGGGTGGAAATCTTACTTTGGTCTCGAAAATAATTGTAAAGAAGGAAACCTTATGATGTGGGATAAAAAGAAATTCCTCTTTGAAACTTTAGTCACACCTGTTATCTTGTATGTATGTGAGGTTTGGGGTTGCAGAATCTCTAGAGAATATTGGAGAAATATTGAGAAAATCTAGAAGCGTTTTATAATGCATAACCTCAAAATTAAAAGAAATACACCATATCCTATTCTCCTTTTAGAAGTGTGTCTTTCCCCTATCGAGAGCCTAGCTATGACTAGGCTCCTGTTGTACAAGCACCAAATCAATGACATGGGAGACCATAGACTTCCTAAGCTAGCTTTTAATTCCATCCAAAACCACCTAAGGGTCAAGCAAGGTTGGTATAAAGATACCAAGGCCTAGTTTAACCACTAGGAGATCGACAAAAATATTGCATTGTAAAATATTAATAACATCAAAAATATTGTTACTTCTAAGTTTAAAGAGAAACTATGGAGTGGGAAAGATTTAGAGGCTAAAATAAAATTAAGATATTATAAGGAGGTCATCAACACTAGTCTAGAAGATCAAAAGTATCTCTATGTCTTAACTAGTTCAAAGAAAAAAACTAATATGGCCAAGATAAGAACGAACTCTCATGAGCTTCATAGTGAAATAGGTCATTGGAGTGTTCCTAAAACACCATGGGTGGAAAGGATCTGCCATCTCTGTGAGAATAAGAACATTGAAGATGAAAATCACTTCCTCTTAGAGTTCCCTATGTACACCCACATTAGATCTCAGTTTCATGATATTTGTTGCAATACTGACCTTCTTAGCCTTTTAACTTGTCAAAATTATAGTGAGCTCAGGACGCTTCTCACCAAGTTCATTGAGCATAGGAATACAATTTTAAAACAAACAAATTAATTAGTTTCTTTAGGTTCGATAGACCAAATTCTGGTCTTAGTGGACGTTAATCATCATCATCATCATCATCATTTTTTAAATAAACTTTTTATTAATGTGAATTTTATTATCAATACTAAAAATGTTTTTAAGTCATAATATTTTTTTTAACAAAAACAATTAATTTTGTATTGATAAAGGCTGAAAATTTTTAGCGAAATAGTACAAAAAATTATTCAACAGAGTTTTTGAGGATCTGTGATGGATAAAGTATTTATTACAGTCATCCAAAAGATAAATTTGTACCAAAAAACATCACTTCCCAAACCACTATAAACTCTTACAAAAAGGCCTAGAAGCAAAATGCAAAAAAACATTAAGGAAAAAATAGACTAAGAAATGGTTCCACTAGCCGAGTTCTGAATATCTTGAGTACAATATTCAATTCCCTTAGAGATTCCATCCACATCACCCTCATGAAGAACAACCTATGCATTATGAGAATAATCCGTATTATCATCCATTTCCATTTCATAGGTGCATATAGTTTCTTTAGATGTGGCTTCAAATCATATTAGATTATCGTCTTGACTATCTTCACCAATTGAAATGGTATTTTTCACACAGGGGGGTTGCATGATATAATCATCAACATTATTATCTTCAAAATTTTCATCCAATTTGGAGTTCCTTCCAACTAAAAGATCTTCATGCTTCAAAACTGATTTTGGAATTTTTTTCAATTAATCATCACACAAATGAACATACCCTTCAAACCCCTATAAAGGAGCATCAAGTCCTAAAGTATAATTATAGATGTGATAAGTAGTTTTCTCTATGTCATCGATATGAGAATCCACAACTAAATGCGAGTAGTAATGTACCAGATTGTCGATATTAAACCCTCCATCTAAGGCCTCATCCCTCTAAGTTGAGAATGAAAGTCGTATATGCTAGTCTGCAGGGTGATAATTCTATTTGAAATCTCATCCAATCTATTCTCAACATCCATTTCATTAACAAAATCCTTAGAACTCAACACAAGAATATTACAAAGAATCTTATAACCAAGATTTCTATAAAGACTTTGTATTTCCCCTCCCACCAGATTATCAAGGTATTTATCACTAAAGGACTCTAGAGAAAGACTATTCTCTGCAAGGCTCATACCAATACCCTCAAATGCATTGTACACATCAATATGACCAATGAAGCTTACAATATTCTCATAAAAATTCACACTAACAAACCCACAATACCAAGTTGCAGAAAAGTGATTCTAATTTTCCCTTTCCAACAGGTTATCAAAAAAATTAACTCTAAAAGGCCAAGAATGCAGCCCTATAGAAACCTCTGAAAAGCAAAAAATACCAACAGAGAAGGCAGACACCTCTAACTAGGAAAGAACATTTATCTCTACCAAACTCAGTCTATTACCAACTACAACAAAATGAACAACATTACGACCCTCAAGAACCAAATTAAACTCGAAGGAGTTCACATTTACCAACAAAGGAAAACACTCAACAAATGCATCAAGGGAATTTATACTTCTAACCTAATTTGAGTCGGCATCCTAGACTGTCCAAACCAAAAAGAGCAGAGAAAAGATCCAGTTTCCATGATCCCACTTAGAAGATCAAACATTGGAAAGGCACAAAAACCACACTCCCAAAGAAAAGGTGGTGGAAAAAAACCTTGCATCAAACTCCACTATTCTAGGACTGATAACGTTAAAGACGGACCTCCCACCACTGCTAATAAAAGTTAAAAAATGAAGATGAAGACTAATTCCCAAAATTAAGGAGCATATTCCATCACATAAGTTGCAATTATGCCCATTTGTCCAGAGCATGTGAGAATTAGGAGCATTAACTCCAAGAGCGACTGATCTCAACCACTTGTCCATAAGATAAACCTTAATCAAATTAGACCTTAATGATATTTGAATTAAAATCCACATAGGTAGATAAGAAATCAAGTTGAAAAAGTTATTTATCATCAAGGTCATCATAATTAAGGAAAATAACCAAAGTTTAAGACACCATTTTCTAGAATATTTCCCTTTGGAAGAAGAGAAACTTGATTAGCCAAGGAATATGCTAGGGAGTTATGTTCTTGTCGAACATGAAATATTTGAATATAGGGGATTGAGGATAGAAATCCCATTATTCTTATATGAATAGGATTTTATATTATATCCTTTAAATAATGATGACACCTTGTCTAAAAGATAATAATAAGAGAATCTCCAATTATTGTTAAATAACCAATTCCAATTGCAATGACTTATCTTAGACTGAACAATAGAGCATATTTCCCAACCAGATTGTTTGAGATAATACTTATTCCATGTGCATAAGTTGCTACTTCTTTTCCTCTAGGGTCAAAGATAACCACGCCACCCCCTGCACCTACCTCCCCAAGGTTTTTAAGCTATAATATTTGTAAGATAGGTGTTGTTAGTTTTAGATTCGCGTTTAGGATGGATCTATGCCGGTAATAATAAAAAAGTTAACATCTAACCTTTTAATAAATAAGTGACCATCATAAATCCATCTTAAATTTAAATTTATCATGTGTAAATAGGGATTAAATCTCTCTAGGTGCAATTATTTTTAGAGTGAAAAGATTTTAAGAAAAGTTTTCACCTCAAAATATTTTGATTCATATCAACCCATGATAGAAGTAGAGTTAAGATGGAATACACTGGTGATAAAACTATATTAGATAAAGTCATAAGAGATAAATTCCATCAGGATCATGATTATGAAAAAACATGTAAATTGTAATATTAGATAAGGTCATAAAAGATTTATTCCACTAAAACTACTAGACCAGACCCCAACAAAAAATTATGATCCCTTCTTTCTTCTGAATCCCTCCTTTTATGTATAAGAATTGATTTAAAATTTAGGGATCATCCTACTAAATTACTTTAACTAAATCCATACACATTCATTTCGTAGGCCCCCTTTACAACCTTATAGGATTAATAAGGTTTGTTGATTTCATAAGGTTTGACTAAGTTATTTAACTAATTTATTTTGACTCAGATAAATAATTACAGCTAAGTTATTTTATCTAACTCCCTACACATTCATTCCTTAGGCTCCCCCTTTACAACCTTATAGGGATGATATTGAAAGGCTAGCTTACAAACTTCTTGGGATGGTAGGATTTTGCAGTCACCCTTTTCATAATATTTTCTATTGATAATAAGAATATGAAAAATATCATAGTGACTTTCCAAATTATTCTAGGCAATTTAGGATCACTTTCAAAATTATTTCTTCATGGGAATACGAGGGTAATTGTGCTCTCAAAATTAATGAAGATGACATAATACATTTCCCCCCTTAGATGGAGTGATATAAATTTAATGTAAGGGTGGGATTAATAAGAGGTCATGAGTCCTCTACTCTAATATATATACCAGTTTGGATTAAAAGGGTTGGGAGTACTCTTGCTTAATGCAATATTGCTTCACTCTATTTTGATGTGATGAAAACAATGGGAAATGACCTAGAGGAATCCCAAGAGGTTGAAGGAAGAGACCTTAACAATACACTAAATTATTGGATTAACATGGTATTCCCAGGCCAAGACATGATGCTAAGCCAACATGTCGAAGAAGCTTAATCTTGATATAATCACTAATGAGAAGATTGGTTGTGCACTTGTTGAATTTAGAAAGTGGTTCAAAGTCAAGTGTGAACTCAGTTATCACTAAAGGGTTGAATTTAAGAAAATAAACATTTGTGTAATCGAGAAACTGTACTTTGCAACTGTCAAGTTAGAAAAGGAGTAATTTGAATACAATGATCCCAATAATACAGTATTGATACTAGATGAGTATTATTCTCCTCATTCTATTCTTCGGGATGTGAAATATGGGTAAACAAGATTATCATGTCATTTAGAATTACCACCTTCGTACTCTTAAGATCATATTTATTGGCCATCTTTTCCATTTTTTGATCCATTGTTTCCATCTTTTGCATATTCAATTTCAAATTGTTTTTTATATAATTTTTTATGTTTACCAATTGAACATTTGTAATAGACCTATCACTCATTTCATTAACTATTTCCTCATAATAGGATAACTGGTTATACATTCCTTCATTTTCTTCTTGAGTCATTGTTGAGCTCTCTTGAGGTTTAATTGTTGTACCATTTTTTTAGAACCCCTTTCCATGTGATCCCAAAATAATGTTCACCTATAATTTTCCTCTTTTCTCTCTTTATCACACATTTTAAATCACCTAGAATATATATTCCAATCAAAATTTGTGCAAGTTTCAAGTTAACATACCTTTAAAATTTGTGGTGTTCTTAACCCTAAAACTTAGAATAGAACAACATAGGATATACATAAATTTATGATGCAAGAAACAAGAAATTATAGTGCATAATAACAAATAAAAAGACAATATAAAAGAAATATGTTGTAGAAATAACCCTTGTAAAATGAAACTAAATTCAGAAATCGATGTTCAGTCTCCTATTAAGGTTTGGAGACCTTTCATTTGATAAAAAATCTAATACAAAATTCTTGACCAAACAATTCATATCCTCCTATCACTTTAAATAGGATTTGAATATTGCAAAACCCTAACTACTTGACTTGGTCCCATAATTAATGGGTACCAATTACCTAGTGGGCCTTAATTAATAGAGAGGCCCTTTTTACATTAGTTAATTGTTCACTACTAACTACTTGAATTTATTGAAAATATATGGTTGTATGCATTACTTTAATAACTCCTAAAGTAACGGGGTTAGGGTAGGACCCTAACATGCCCTCCCTCTTCAAAAGAAGCACTGTCCTCAAGGATAAGGGTGATGGAATTGATGTAGAATCCATTCAAGTTCCCAAATGTAATCCTTTGGTCACATATCCTTCCACTAGATCAAGACTTCTCTAAGTATACATCTACGCAATTGATTTTCATTGGTATCCAATACTGCTTCCAACTGGAGCTAAATGGACCCTTCTTCATCAAGTTCTAGTAACTTGGTATACACTTGACAACTGGATTACACCACCTTTTTAATGCAAGATACATGAAACACAGGGTGAATATTGGAGTTATTTGGTAGAGTCGAATGCTTTGTACGATCTTGTAAGGTCGATGGAATTTTAGGGCTAGTTTTGGTGGAGGTTTTTTTGAGTGAAGTCTGTTTATGAGGTTGAAGTCAAAGAAACACTTGATCCCGTTTTGTAAATTAATGCTTTGAGAAGTATTGATCCGTTGTTATTTAATCCTATTTTTATACATATCCAAATTATCTTTAAGTGTGCAAAGAATAATTTCTATGGTGTGAAGTGTGCTATCCATTGCATGGATCTAAGACGTTCCTGGTAAATAGGAAACAATGGACAAGGGCTTTTGAACATATATTAATTCATATGGGGTCATTTTGGTAGCTCCATGATAATGGTATTATACCACCATTCTACAAGTGGTATCCATTGTGACCATTGGTGTGGCTCCTTTAAAGCAAAGCATCTTGAATAAGTCACTAAGCATGTATTCATTGCTTCTTATTGGCCATTTTTTGCGGTGATAGGTTGTGATAGGTTTCAACTAGGCACCCTGAAGTTTAAATAAATCCTTCCAAAAGTTTCTTATGATGGTAGAGTCCCAATCAAAGAAAATCAAAGTGGGCATGCCATGTAATTTAAAAAATTGATCCATGACGACTTGAGAAACTAATGACGGTGAAAAGGGTGTTACAATGCACAAAAGTGGACATATTTTAAAATATGATTAATTACCACTGTGATGATTGATTTATTAATAGATCTAGGAATCCCACCATATAATCCAAAGAAATACCAGTCTATATATGGGTCAGAATTGAAAGAGGCTGCAAGGCCCTTGGTGACTTCATCGTTTCTCCCTTGTGTCTTTGACAAATGTCACAGGCTGCGATAAAGGTTTGGATGTCTATTATCATTCCTTCCAAAAAGAATGAGTTTTTAATTCTTCCATATGTTTTATGAAATCCCGAGTCACCTGTGTAACTCCTCTAAGATTCTTTGTGTAATGGTTGAATTTGGTGGTAAAAGAATGTATTTTGGTGCTAGGTACACCATGTAGGAGAGTTTGCATCTTCCCTAAGACAATGGATGAGTTGTATTATTCTACCATTATCCATCCATTTTTGTTGTGCTTCCTTTACCTCCTCTCCAAATTGTGTAGACAACAGATCCACCACCACATTTTATCTACCCTTCTTATATATAGTCTCATAAAAATACCCCAACATTTGGTAACCCACTTATGCTACTATGGAGGTGACAACCTAAGTTCAAGGAAATATTTTAAACTATGATGGTTGGCCTTGATCTAGAAGTGCCTCTCTATTAAACAAGGGTTCCATTTATTGAATGCATGAAGCTTGATGAACATCATCTCTTTTTAATATGTAGATTTGTCCAAATCCTGATCACATAAGTGCTTACTGGTGAAGGCCAAAGGGCATCCTTCTTGCATCAATACTTTTACAATGCCCCTTCTTGAGGCATCAAATTCTAAGAAAAAATTGAAATTATGCATTGATAATAATGGAGTAGTGCACATGCCATATTTTAAGGTAGAGAAGGCCTACTTAGTTTTGTCACTCTAGAGAAAGGGATTCTTTTTTAAAAATGACATTAAGGGGGCTGCAATTTTTCACTATTTTTTCACAAAATTTCTTTAGTATCTGATCAATCCTAGGAACCCATGCATTATCTTGAGGATCTTAGGGCATGGCTAATCTTGCATAGATGCCACTTTCTTGGGTCCACTCGTGTTCCATACCAACTCACAACATGACCTAATTATTCAACCTTAGTAACCCAAAAGCACATTTGGAACACTTCTCAAATAATTGATTTTCACTCTTTCTCCAAGTGGCCTTCCCATGTGGTGTTGCAGATCAAGATATCATTAAAGAAAACCAACACAAAATTGCATAGGAAATGACATAAAATCTTATTCACGAGGCTCTAAAAGGTTGAGGGAGCACTACAAAGGTCAAAAGGCATGACTAAGAACACATAATGACCTTCATGGTTTCAAAAAGATGTCTTAGGGATTTTTGCTTCTTTCATCCTAATTTGGTGGTAGCTAGACCAAAAGTCTAGTGGAAAACTTGGCACCTTGAATCTCATCCAATAGATCACCAATGACTTGAATGGGAAATTTATTCTTGATAGTTAACTTGTTGAGAGTTAAAAAATATGGACACATGCACCAAGTTACTTCTTTTTCAATACCATAACCATCAATGAGAAGTAAGGGATTATACCATGACAAATGATGCTAGCATCCAACAATTCCTAAATGATTTTTCCTATTTTAGTCTTCTAGGAAAATGGGTGGAAATAAGGGCTCACATTGGGAGACTAACTACTAGGGGGTAGTGGAATTCCATTGTCGTGCTCCACATGGGCTAATGGTAAACTCTTAAGTGTTTATGTCAATGCTTGGAGAGAACCAACTACAAATCAAGGTGAATTTATTATGGGGGTGTGTCCACTACTTGAATTCCATTGAATTGTACAATAATACTTGAGTGGCATTTATTCATTAACTTATCCATGTGGTGGTAGGTGATAATTTCTAGAGAACCTAAATTAATCCCTTTGAGATGATGATTTTACCATTCATTGAAAAATTCGATAAATAGTTCCTTGAAATTCACGGTGACCAGTCTCAAAGTCCTTATCCATTCGGCCCTTAGAAATACATCAAAACTACGCATTTCAATAGTGAACATGTCTATTTTAAGATGATAATCACCCATTTGGAGTTTCACATTTTCATAGCAAACCACACATTTCATCATACCACCATTTTCAATCATAATTTGGAAATTATTAGGCCAGACATAACAATGATTTTTTTCTACCACTCTCCTATAAATAAAATTGTAGGTGTTTCCATTGTTAATTAATACAATGACGGTGCTTGATGTATCCTATTGAATTTATTTTTTATATTGTTGAGAAACCTAATAAGGCATGGAGTGAGATTTGTGGCTCCTCACTAAGAAATTGCAACTTGTTATCTTCAATGTGCAGAGCAATGTCCTCCATTAATGGTTTGTGAGTTCCTTTAATTGGTATGTATTGTGGCCTCTCATGTAGGGATACATCTATTTGGAATAATTTCTATTCTTTTCATTTATTCCCTTGGAAATGTTTTTCATCATATTTATAACAAAGTTAAAGATGTTGATGTTTATCACAGGATTTTTTTTGGGGGTTCTTAATGGTGGTGTGTTGGATTTAATGGGAGAAGGAGCCATGTGAGAAATATTATGAGTAGGAAATGAAGGTATTTTGGGTTGGGATTTTAACACCATATTGGATTATGTATCTCTATCACAATATTATAACCATGATCCGGGACGTTACATAATGACATGTGTTCAAATTGTCTCTTTGAGGCCACCAATGAAGTATTCCCAACAAAAAGAATCAGAGAGTTCATTTGTGTGGATTGCAAATTTCTCAAATGTTGTAATATAGTCTAGAGTCGTACCATTCTAGTGTATTGTTTAACATTTCTAGGATTTTGAAGGATCACAAAGGATCAAAATGATCGTTATCCCTTTCAAAATGATCACGAGGGATCTTCACAAATTAGCTTCAAGGGACATAACGATGATAAGATTTACGGTACCATTGTCACCATTGTAAATATTTCGAGTCTATATATAAGACCCCCACTTTTAACATTTGAATATCATACTTAATGCCTTGGAGAAAAAAATATTGCTCCATTTGGGTAACTCAACTTGAGGGATCTTAGCCATCAAATTTGTGCATGTCAACCTTATATGGAAATGGTTCCATGAATTTTGTATTGAAAGGATGGAGGATGGGTTTTTAGGAAGAGGGTGTGATAGCCTTATTATTCATTTACAAATGCTTGGGTGGATGGATCCTCGTTTATGGGTGCTATTCCCATCTGTTGAGTGATGGAATCAGTTAATAGTTGTTGGTTAGCCATATTAATGTTGATCTAATCCTTTGATGTTGACTTGGTTAACTGAATATTGTAGTGTCATGACCATTGATTCCAGACCCTTAATTCCTTGGGAAGATCCTTGTGTTGGTCCTCCACATTTGGTGATGGCAGGTGTGGACCATGGGACCACTTATTATCTGAAGAGTATTAACAATTACTTATCTCAAAACAACTAGTTGCAAAAGATGAATATTTTGCGATGAACCACCAAATGTGGTATTGTCAGTTCCACACAAAAAGGGTTGTTGAGATGTATAAAATAATGATCAATATGATGTAAGTATTCTTTCGAGATAAGCCTCCAAAAATGGTTTCAGTGGATCCTATATTTTTTTTAACAGTGAGGGGAGTATTACTCCCTACTGAATATTTCTACAATGAAAAAAATTCCAAATTCAATATGGATGCAAAGATGTAATAATTCATTGGATGGTCACAAAGGATAGGGTTTCTAAGGTCCCAAGGACAAGGGATTGTGAGGTGACATATTTCTCATATATGTTTGTAGGATCCAACAATAGTACTAAGCCTAATATCTCAGGGCACCAACTAAGGAGGCTTAACCATACTCTTAACTGTACTACTTGACAACCCAAGTAATAAAGAGTAATATTCTTGAGTGATTTGCCCAATGTCATTATAATAGTAAGATATTTGACTAGATGATCTTTAGTTGGTTTATGGTTTCCAAAGAGTCTTCCAATATACCCAATATTACATGGAAATGAGATTCTATATAAAGGTGTTGTCTAAAGTGGTACTACTTGAAAGGGTACCAACAAGTGTTGTTTGATGTGGTACTACTTGAAGGTGTACCAACAAAGGTTACAAGAGTGTCCAAAAAATGTGACTTAGTACCAGTTGTATTTTATGCATGCATACTTCCTCAACCATATGTTTACCTATTGAAATACAAATCTATGTATTATTTAAATACGTTGAAGCATGTCTCTAACCTTAAAAAATAATGAAAAAACACTAAATGTGTGTTGGCTCAAGAAAACACCATGATTCTACTTGTGGTTTTCTTAGAACTAAATCTCATAAATAAATAGGATATATATCTATATCTATATATATATATATATATATATGTGTGTGTGTGTGTGTGTGTGTGTGTGTGTGTGTGTGTGTGTGTGTGTGTGTGTGANGCAAAATAACCAATAACAAGACAATAGAGAAGATATATGATGTAGAAATAAACCTTGTATTATGATATTAAATTCAGATATCAATGTTCACTTGCCTCTTAAGGTTGGGAGACATTTGAGTTGAGTAGAGCTCCAATAAACAAATTTTCACTAAACAATCCATAGCCTCCTAGCTCTTTAAATAGGCTTTCAATATCCCCAAACCTTAATTATTGAACTTGGTCCCATCATTAATGAGTACTAGCTACTTAGCCGACCTTAATTAAAAGAGAGACCCCTTTTTACATTAATTAATTGTTCACTATTAACTACTTGACCTTATTCAAAAGAGATGGTTGCATACACTTCTTTATTAGGGCGGGACTTTAAGAAAAAACTTGGTTTGTAGGTTGTCTTTCTAGCCAAACTTTCTCCTAAATTATCTCCAAAATCCCCTCCTCCCACTCCTAAGTCTTAAATTTTGGTCTATAGTATATTGGAATGTCTTCTTTAAAATGCCATATTTTTTTTACCAAATTTTGATGTGCCAAGATAAAGTTATGGTAAAATTTCCTTCAGAATTTGCAGTTTTTTTCTTTTCAGGAGAGAAAACTTGTACAACTTTCCACGTGTCCAATATTTTTTATATGACTATGAATTTTTTACCAGAAATACTATGGTTTATATTATCTCTTATGCAACTAGTGGCACACAAATTGGATATTGAAATCTTTAGATACAATAGTTTTACTCAAAACACCTATTTGCCACTAGTTTTTGGACTAGTAACAAACCCTAAATTCAACAAATTATAACTTTGAACTTATAGTGAACGGGGACCTAAATTTTTTACATCAAGTGTACCTTACTATTTCTCCTAAGGGTCTTAAAAATTTCACTATCTAAAACTTTGTCTAAAAAGATAGAGAGAAAATGTCTCTAATACCATATATTATGCATCATGTTCTCAAAATAACATAAATTTATAGAGAGTATAACCCAACACCTCGAGAATGAAAGAAAGAGATGAATAAGAAGCGTCTTTGAAGGGAAAACCTTATTTTACAATGTATCAAATGTACATGGAAATATAATATAATCTGTAAAACTAGGTCTCCTTAATATTTGTGCTTGGAGACAAAGGGTACAATTATAAATAAGGTCCTAGCCAATCAATATAGATAATACTAATATAATAATATAAATGTGATGTTGCAATATATAAGTATTAACATTGGTTTGTTCATTATAATGCTTATGCTTTGTTAGAGGTTTTTTGTGGAGGGGAGAAGTTCAAAATTGAAGGCAAATGAAATGTATAGATTTCCTTGAGAGATAACCAATTGATATTCCTTATTGTCTACTATCTTCCAAGTATGGAATATAAGTTTCTTTTAGAAAGTCAAATTATGAGGAAAACCCCCCACACATGTTATTTTTAGTTACCATAAATCGTACATGGTTGACAAGGGAAACAAGAAGACAATTGCTCTTGGTATTGAAGAACATAAATGTTTTGCCTAGTTGATGTAGAGGAAGACAAAAAGCATGCTTTGTTGGCAGAGAGTGTTTAAGAAACCAGTTCATTTTGGTATCAAATATATGGTCGTTTAAACTTGCACTACTTTTCTCATTTTGATAAAGAAAGGTTAGTAGATGGTATTCTAGATATTCAAAAAAAGCAATAAGGAATTTGTGGATATTGTTAGATGGAAAAAAACACCGAGTTGCATGTGATGAAGGACGAGATTGGAGAGATAAGAAGGTTTCTTTTGTTGATTCATGCAAATGATTATGGGCCTATGAAGACAATATCAATGTTTGACACCAGGTATTTGTTGTTGTTTGTATATGAATTCACTCAAAAAATGTGGGTGTATTTTTTAAAGCCAAGATCTAAATAATTTATTGAGTTCAATAAGTTTAATGAAATGAAGGATAAATAGTTTAAGGTTTTAGTAGAATCCTTAGGTCTAATAATGGCAGATAATTTTTCTCCATGGAATTTAATAACTTTTGTACTCAAGAGGGTATTCAAAGGAGGTACACCACCCCCTACCTTGCACAACAAAATGGAGTGGTAGAGAGGTGTAACCACACTATTATCTAGGTGGCACATTGTATGCTAGAAAACACATATGTTCCTTACAAGTATTGGGATGAAGTAGTGCACATTGCACTATATTTGCTTAATAAGTCCATGGAAAAATAAGTGCAAAAGAAGAATACAAAGACTAGCATGGTTGGATGAAAACCATAAGTAATTCATCTCAAAAAATTTGGTTCAGTTGTATATGCATGGGTCCCTAAAGAAAAACAAGCCAAACTAGATCCCTAAAGAAAGAGTTTGATGCTCACAAGATACAACAACACTCATAAAACGTATAAGTTAGTTGATGCATATAATGACAAAGTGAGATTTAATCCAGATGTTTTGGTTTGATGAGAATGTAGGGCTATTTCAGACGAATTTGGATTTGAAATTTTTTAGGAGGAAGTTTGAATGGAAGTCATGAAAACATTATAGGTGCCCCAAAGCATCAAAATGAAAATTTTGATGTGGAATAATATGATTCTAAGAAGAGATCAAAATGGTGGCACAACACCATTGGAGATGCTCAATTTACATCAGATAAGGGAAGAAGGAATACGAAGATGAGATGAGAAATTTGATACAATCAATTATACTTTGATGGCTAACAATCAAGACTTGTATAAAACTTAGGAATATAAATATTCCAAAAGAAGACCAAAATGGGAGATCGTGTAAGCTAAACATGAGACCTTGTTGAAAAGCTAGAAATGGGTTCTTACAGAGGTACCTCTAGGTAAGAAACCTAATGGATGCAAATGGATGTATAAAATCAAGTGCAAATTCTATGAGACACTTTGCAAGCATAAGGAAAGAACGGTTTCAAAATATAGATTCACACAAAGAATGAATTGATTATGAAGAGACCTTTTATCCCACAACAACGTTGAGCACAATTCATTTAGTTCTAACCATGTTAGCAAAATTTGGCTAGAAACTATACAAAATGAATCTGAGGAGTACCTTCCTCAATGGAGATTTGGATGAGTAAGTATACTTGTACCAACCATAGTGTTTCCGGGTTCTAGGCAATGAACATCTAGTCTATTGATTGAAAAAATATCCCTATGGTGTGAAGCAGGCACCTTCAACATGGTGCATCAAAAGTGAGAACTGTTTGGTGTGAAGCAGGAACCTAGAACATGGTGCATCACAACTGACAAGTGTTTGGGTGAACAAGGGTCCCAACAAAGTCCTTTAGATCCTAATATATACATCAAATTATTGTAGATGATGTAGTTATTTTGGTGATATATGTAGATGACATCATCATCATAGGTAATGATGCAGGGGCAATATTACAAGGTAAAATCCAATTTATGTGCAGCTTTTGACATGATTGACTTAGGCCTCCTACATTATTGTTTAATGGTGTAGAAGTTTGGAAAATAGATAAAGGTATTTTTGTTTCACAAACAAAGAATGCCAAAAGTTTGTTAAACATGTTTAGGTTGGTAGGTTGCAAAACATCATCTATACCTATGGAGAAAGGAACACAATTTCAGCCATCACTAAATCTAAGATAAATAATAAATAAATCTATAGAAAATTAGTGGGTATCTTGATCATTCTTATGACCACTAGACTCGACTTGAGTTTTGTACTAAACAACATATCTTGATCAATGATCATCCAAAAGTAAAGAATTGGACAACAACAAAAGAGTGCTATAATATGTGAAAGGAACATTATATTTTGGCATTCTATATGGTAGACACAAAGAACCTTGGTTGTATGGTTATATAGATTTAGATTGGGTGGGATCATTGCATGACAAAAAATACACTCCATGCTATGTTTTTAGTCTTGGCACTAGACCTATTACATGGACTACCAACCAAGAAGAGACATTATCTCCCTTTCTTAACCAAAGAAGAATATCGAACAACAATCAAAGGAGCATGTGAAGTAGTTTGACTTTGGTAGATTCTTGTAGATATGAAGATCCAACGAAATGAGTTAACCCTATTCTACTATAATAACTAGTAATTTCTTAATCTTTCCATGAGTGTAACAAATACGTTGAAATTCATTTTCGCTTCATTCAACAACTTGTAGAAGATGGAACAATTAAGATACAATATTATCGTACAAAGGATTAAACTACATGCATTCTTAGAGGGTCTTGTGTCCAATATGTTTTTTGTAAAAATTCGTGACAAACTCTATATATTTTCTAGATTTTCATTGAGGGTGTTTGGATATAAAGGTCATCTAGACTATATACTTTGAAATATTAATAAATTCACTTGATGAATTTAGGTTACTGTGTTTGAATATTTTATTAAAGTAACCATAATTCATTTTATGGTTTGATAAATTAGGGTTTATGCCACTTGATTATTATAAAGAAAATGTTGATCCTATCATTTGACAATATAGAAGAACCATTTTATCTCATTCAATTTTTTCTTTGCCTTCTTGGTTTCTTTGTGTTCAATTTTCATAATAAAGAGGTGATCAAAATAGTTTGTATTATGTTGATTTGGTAATGATATCTCAATATAATTTTATTTCGAAATCATTTGTAATTCTAATATCAAGCATAAAGGATTAATTTGAAATATCAACACAAAGTGTCTTAGATTTTCTATTTTCTTCTTGATATAACTAGTGATGATATGAGTTACTGACAATAGCATGTTTATATTCCTAAGCAATTAATACATTTTTGTATAATGTGTCAATTGCATGTTCAGATGTATTTGAGCTTTTGTTACAATGAATGGTCTAAGTTATAGGATGGATTAATCACATGGAGTTCGACTTCACTTGATTTTTGAGTATGTTGATTGGTCACGAGTCTTGTTAGATAGGATAAGTTTATTTTCAAAATATGGCA
Organism: Pseudotsuga menziesii; assembly: GCA_001517045.1. NCBI lineage: Eukaryota > Viridiplantae > Streptophyta > Pinopsida > Pinales > Pinaceae > Pseudotsuga > Pseudotsuga menziesii. The sequence goes on from LPNX010561201.1 coordinate 450,747, forward strand.
TGTTCTTTGTGATTTTCTAAAAAGAATGCATTATGTCAAGGTTTTGAGCTAGTCCTTTTATTTTGAGTTTGAGTTCATTTTCCTTTCGTGTTTGGTTTATTTTAGTTTTTAACAAGTGCCTTTTTAACACATTGGGTTTTTAAAACTGACATGAAATTATGAGAATTCCTTTGGATGTCTCTTGGTCTATTCATAAGCAATAACTAAATTATTTTGAAGAACATGGTCAAAGTTTTACTTGGAACAAGGCTAGTTTTGATATTACAAGTTGGATGTATATGTCGAGTGTTCGAGTTTCATAGTTGTTTCTTTAGTTAAGTGAGAGTCAATATGAGTCAAATTAAATTTATAAGTGGAGTGATTTGAATGTATGACTTCTTCCCAAGTTAGGATTTTCGAGTACCTCATCAATATTTTGGAATCCAACAAAGGGGTTGTTTCATGAAGATGGAGCCACTCAACTAACATTGAATTTTTTCTAAGAATATATAATAGTAAGGTTTATCACATCCATGAACACATATTTTGGTTGCAAAGTTTGAGGCCAAGCCATGTTTTATTTTAGATTGAAATGGGGGACACCATGTTCAATGCTTCTACATGAAATTCCATTTCAAAATTTAGTTCTAATTTTACCAATGCTCCAATCCATGCATAATACAAGCAACATTAGGAATGTGACTGCTCAAAAGGGCACTTCTTGATTGTGAAATTTGTTATTTGAAAAGCTTGTGTTTTAAAAACTTACTTTTTGTAATTGATTGCAACATTGAGTACCCATCCAATGGTTTTCGAAAAGGGAATTGTTCAATTTTTGAAGTTACTACTTTTATAAATTATGTATTTTTGAGGACCAATGACATTCTAGAATACCCTTTTTGGAGAAGAGGCCCTGGGTGTGAGTTTTGGTGGTGATGAAAGAAAGTCTAGTTTTATACTTTCCATTATTAGAAAGTCACATGCACAAAGGGGGTTGTGTAATGATAAAGAATAAAACTTTGAAATTTCAAGTGATTATGATAGGTCATCATAGTTAAAGAAAAAAATGTATAGGTGTCCCACATGAAACCCCTTTAGTGTTTTTTCCAAGACACATTCATTTTTGGCATTCAAAGGCTGCCAAACCTACAAATAAGTCTCTATGTTTGGTCAATTCAAATGATTATCATGGGGCTATGTTTTGCTTTAATTTCCATATTTTCTAGTTTCTATTTTTGGGTATAGAGGATGCCTCACCTAAGGAGATATTTTTTAGACTGATAGAATATGATTCAATGTGCTTTCCTATAACTTATCCTATTTGTTATGAGATAGGGTGCTCCGCTTTAGATTTATATTCAACAATTGCAAAGCTTATTCTTGGTAATGGTGGGAACCCAACTTGGAGTTCTATTATTATCTTTATATTGTGTGTAAGGAGAATATTAATGCATTTTGGTAGTGTACTCTGAGCAGGTCTTGGCGGTCATTATCCATAGGTTTATTCATATTCTTTAGTTGACTCATGCACCCTACTAATACTTTCATGCATAAGTTCTCAATACCTTTCGAATATAACCTCTATCTTCCTCGCCCATTATATTCCAAGCTAAGCAAGGCACACTACTTGGAGCTTCCATGTGATTTTCGAGATAAGTTTTCATGCACATGTTGATCACTATTATTGGTTTAATTTTGTATCCAAATAAAGACTCCCATCACAATAGGGATGACAATGAGCTACCGTTGTTTGATGGATGACATGTTAGAATCAAATTATAAAACATGACAAGGATAAATTACCAAAATAGAAAAACTCAACTTCTTATTTCATTCTTCTACTAAATCTTCTTCTGTCTCTTCACATCATACATATCCATTGGAGTCACGAATGACTATTTTATAGGAACTTTTATCTCTCTTCCTCATGGGGAAACTTTTGCAACTTCCCTGCTCAAACATTCCAGGGCCCTCTGCCCACCCTTTCTTGAGTGCAACGAGGGATGAACAAGAATCCCCTTTCTTATTAATGAAATCGTTTCCACCCCATCAATTATGGAAAGGAAAGGGAACTAAATTGATTGTTTTATTGATTCAAATACCAAAATGTATGTATACATGTAAGTAGACTATATTTATAGTTCTAAATATTGTTCTAGAGTAGCAAATCAAAACTATTCGAAGTAGAACCAGTGTATGGAATCTCTACTTTTTCTTAGTTGGATTGATTGGGTAAATGATCGTACAACCTACATAAGAGTTTATGGGACTGGGATATTTTCATACCAAATGCTTTATCATTTCCTCCAAGTACATAACTCCATAGAAAACCTTTTATTCCTATGGATTTATGTTATTATCCATAGGTTTATTCATATTCTTTAGTTTATTCATGCACCCTACTAATACTTTCATGCATAAGTTCTCAATACCTTTCGAATATAACCTCTATCTTCTTCGCCCATTATATTCCAGGCTAAGCAAGGCACACTACTTGGAGCTTCCATGTGATTTTCAAGATAAGTTTTTATGCACATGTTGATCACTATTATTGGTTGAATTTTGTATCCAAATAGAGAGTCCACCACAATAGGGGTGACAATGAGCTACCGTTGTTTGATGGATGACATGTGAGAATAAAATTATAAAAAGTGGCAGGGATAAATTACCAAAATAGACAAACTCGACTTCTTATTTGATTCTTCTACTAAATCTTCTTCTATCGCTTCACATCTTACATATCCATTAGAGTCACGAATGACTATTTTCTAGGAACTTTTATCTCTCTTCCTCACAGGGAAACTTTTGCAACTTCCCTACTCAAACATTCCAGGGCCCTCTACCCACCCTTTCCTGAGCGCAACGAGGGATGAACAAGAAGCCCCTTTCTTATTAATGAAATCATTTCCACCCCATCAATTATGGAAAGGAAAGGGAACTAAATTGATTTTTTTATTGATTCAAATACCAAAATGTATGTATACATGTAAGTAGACTATATTTATAGTTCTAAATATTGCTCTAGAGTAGCAAATCAAAACTATTCGAGGTAGAACCAATGTATGGAATCTCTACTTTTTCTTAGTTGGATTGATTGGGTAAATGACCGTACAACCTACATCAGAGTTTATGGGATTGGGATATTTTCATACCAAATGCTTTCTTTCCCAAGCCATTTCCTCCAAGTACATAACTCCAAAAAAAACCTTTTATTCCTAGATCCTACATTGGTATAAAATCTTTCTTTCCTAGATTGTATGCTTTGGTACCCCTTTACAACTAGTACATTGAGTACCAAAGAAGAGCGAGTAGTGAATGGTGAATTCTACAGATAATTCTTATTCTTTTGGCAAAGTATCCCTTTAGTGCCGAGGATTGTAAATGTCAAGACTTCTTAAAGAATCAAAATGTCAATTGCCCAAATTGTGAAAGACCATTTACTCTAAGAGATTATCAAAGTGAAACATTGCAAATAAAATAATTAGAAATTATTAGAGGATGAACTAGCACAATCTCAAGAGTACACAAAAGTTGAAAATTAAAATGGAGATTGGTAAAATTCAAAAGAAGATTACAAGAAGCATATTATTCTTGCTTAAAAAGTTGCAATCAAGGGTTGATTGCACAAATTAAGGAACTAAAAGAGGTGAAACGATGAAATTACCAAGAAGTTCAACATCTCAAGAAAAAACTTCAACTAGCACTTAGTAGAAAAAGGCGAAGAAGTTTATAGCCTAAAAATATCATAGCCAAAAGCTAGTTGCAAAAATAAATAAAAAATCAAAGGATAAGAAGTGGTGCATTCAAAAACTAAAACATGAGAATCAAGATCTTAAAAATAAAGTTGACAAATTAGAGGTATGATCAACTTTCACACTTAAGGTTTCATAATAAAATATTACTTACACAAATTAAAAAAAACTAAAGAATGATAAAAATTCACTACATAACAAGTTAGATCAGCTTACCTACAAAGAACTATTCAGCGATAAAAAAAATGATTGATCTCAATGAAATAAAGAAGTCATCACATGTAAAAATCAAGATGTTGGAGAAAGGGACCAACACATATCTAATCAAAATCTTATCAACTAATAAATCGCTAGAAGTATCAAAAGATGAAGGTTCCCAAAGCATGACACAAGATACAAGGATGCATTATAATACATAAGTCATCAACGAACTAACCAAAGAAAAAATCAATATGTGAAGCTAGGTAAATATCACACTATATTGAAGAAAAGTTCAAGTGTAGAATCTTATCATTTTCCAAATCATATAAGTTGCCACATGTTGGCCTGATTTTCTGACCAAGGCCAACAAGGAGATTAAGCCCACACAAGCAGCTCCCGGTGTGTTTGGTATAGCAAAATCTTGTAGGTTATGGTCCTGCTAGCAACTGAATTTTTCTCTTAAGGAGAAACTAAAATTCAGTAAAAATCTATCATAATGTTATTTCTATCTAAATAAAACCTAAAATTAGTTTTCAACTACCTAAGTTATCCTACAATTCCTTTCTTAAGGAAAGTCTTCTATTTTTTGAGGATTTTATATTTAATATTCTAAATTTTAAAAGACTATTAAAATTATTCTAAAATTACACAAATTCTATTTAACAACTGTTAAATATAAATATACTAGAATAACACTAACTAAACTATCCTATCTCAGCTGAGAGCAATTTGAATATTATATTAATTATTAATTAATATAATGATGAACAGAAAGATATAGGAGTAAGATCTAAATGAAAATATTTAAACCATCCACACTAAATCATTCTGCTATAAAATACCTGGACAAAGAAACTGAAATAAGCAATTACTTCGAATTTTTCTGAAATGTTTAATTAATTAACAACTAATAAACAATATTAGATATTTGAATAAAAGATAATGTTCGAATTGAAATCATCGCAAAAATACAAATGAGATCAAACAAACATAAATATATATATCATTATATCTTGAATTTTCAATAAAACACTGATTAATTCAACTATAATAACATACTAACTCAAATAACAATATTGTGTTGACAAAGTGTAATATCACATAATGAGTACAAGCATAACCAAATATACTGCATCAATATTATAAGCAGAAGATTATATACTGAAATATAAAAAAGAGTATCCAAACTAATACCGATAAACGATATCAGTCTAAAAATTTCCAGTCACATTCCACCTCTGAAGATAAAACCTCAGTCAGGAACCAAACTAGTACCAAAATATTTCAATGATGTCTCTCTTCTGTCACTCCATCCCCTTTTTGCATAAAAAATACCAGTTTATATAATCCTACTAGTCTTTTGATTCAGTTTTTCATAAATGTTGTGTGCAATACTATAGGAGTCCTATCACTATTAAAGTGCATCGAATCTCTCCAACAGACATTTGTCACTAGAAGATAACAATAATAAAAAACGACTAGCCTGAAACATTTGCTGATTTAAAGGAACTGGCACATTCGTGGCTATGTTGAAATTCCAATCTTCAAGAAGCATCAACGTCATCCCATTGAGATCCAAAATATCTTGTATTTGCTGAGGATAATAATACCATGTCCACCTATTTAAACAATCACAAGAATCTTATTTAAAATCAATTTTAACAGAAATAACAAAAGAACAATAAATTATGTGCGTGCCTGTAAAATCTGCGATTTTGCAGGCATGCATTAAAAAAAAAATTTATTACCTGTTGACAGAGAGATAAACCATATAACTGAAAATAGAAATAATCATTAGTTTCTACTTTGTAAATTGATCACTCTTCTGGCTTCAGAGAGTTTGGCTTTGAGCCTGATGATTACTAGCTTCTGCTGTTCTACTTGTTCATTGATTTTTTTTCTTTCTTGTATTGGTTCTTCTTGATGTTCATCTCCTTCCATCTGTTAATCTAGTTTAATAACTCTTCCCTGAATGTCTTATTTTCCACCTCTTTCAAGGCGACGTTAGCTTGACACTCTTTTAGTTCATTTTTCAATTCTACAATTTTAGTCTCGTATACCCTGTCAAGGACCTGTTGGAGAGTTTCTTCCTCCTTGTCATGACACAAATCATCTGCTTGAGAAGAATCAAGATTTTCTATATCTTGACCAGGTGATGGAAAGCTCATAAAATATGGCTCGGGGCCCGAACCATAAGCGTCCATACATGATGGAGCAGCTTCAAACTTACCTGACTCTGTAATGTCCTTAGCCAATTTTTCACAATTATTCTCTATAAGAGTAGGTTCATCCATATGCGTGGTTTCGGGACCCAATGATGGAACATCATCCTCAAGATGGACAATCACTGGTTGAGTACTCTGTTGAGTGGTCGTAGGAATAGAGGTTGTAGGTGTATTATTCATACTTCTAGTAATTCTTCTTGTATGAACAAACACAAGACTTTTTTATTCAAAACCCCTTTTGTCACAACATACCTACGCTAACTGCTCTAGTTTACGCATGGACTCATCGCCATGTTTTCGAGGAGTATATAGCTCAGAGGGGTTTTCATAATTAACAACATCAATATCTTCATTTTTGGTTAATTTTCCCTCTTCCTTTGTAGGTGTACTAAAGCACTTGTCAGATAGCGATTGGTCCAAGGTTGTCTCAGCGTAACAGGGAGCTACATTCACGACCCCATCATCACTGATACAAGTACTTATAGGTGGATTTTCTTTTTGAAGCTCTTTATCCTTTGATTCAACCTTATGAACATCACCAATTTCGGATTTTACTGGAGCCTTTTGTTTCCTATGGCTTTTGGGGGGAGGGTTTGGCCAATATTGAGTTGGCCCTAAATGAAATTCAATCAAAAACTCATCCCAATATTTACAATTAAAAGACAGTTGATGCTGGATTAATATTTTAATTAGACCATGATGGAACAGACTTCTATCAGGATTACCTATGGTAGTTTGTACCGAATGAGCCATTTTCTTTAGACTTTGCAATAGGTAAAATGGAAGATTAAGTTTAAAGCCTTTGAATGCTAACATTAGTCGTAGGTGATAATAATGCTGATGAGAGAATCGTCCATCACATGATACGTACCTGACCAAGATTTCATAGAATGCTTGCCATTCTGGCTTTAGAAACTTAACCGAAACCCCAACGTTCAATTTTGCACTGGCGGGCAAGGGCAACAGCAAGGGCTGACATTTCTTCTTATTCACTTTCCCACCTTTAAACCATCGCTCTCCAGTTTGAGGGAGTTTCGTAGCCTTTGCAATTTTATCTTCATTAATGATAAACTTGAAATCTCCAATCTGAGCTACATTTTATTTAAAACTCAAAGCAAACTGTTTAGTAACCTCTACGTTATGGCCACTAAAACACTTGAAGAACTGACCCCATCCAATGTTTTCAAATAACATAGCAGCTTTCTCACCAGCTTCAACAAGCTCCGGTCCTGAAATTTCAAATCGACTAAGCGGAGCCATAGCTCCCTCGCTACTACTCTGGTTACGAATTGAAATGAATAGAGTCGTGAAGATGGAAGGGATAGGCACCCAGGTATAAGACATTACGTGAAATGCCAAATCCTTACATGCTTCATACCTGACAGAGATGAGAGCTCCAACTTTGGCCATTTTAACGAAATTTGGAGATGATTAACACAACAGCCAGTGCTTTTGCTATCATAAATGAAAGACTAGCCACGACTAACTGTAACTCTTAACCAATCCTTTATATCGGAAATCATTCGATTCAGGGATTACAAATAAGAACATTTATGACATTAAATCTGGAATGATGAGCTCGTATAGCATCATGAAATGGAATGGTTATTTTTCATATGTAACATTAAATTTTACTGATACGATTTCATTATTTCACTCACAGTTGTTAATTAAAATGAAAGGTGTTAACCAAATCTTCATACCAACGCAACGATCCTGGTAACAGATGTTATCTATTAATCATATGAGTCATGTCTCTTCATAAAAAACTATCAATTGATGATTTACTCCAGATTACACGTGGAAGGTAGTCGTGTTTATTAACATGATGATATAGTGTTATAATAATAAACCCTAATGTTCTTAAAATGCAACTAACTAATGATCCATATTAACACTCAAACCATGTATATACATGAAGTTTCATTTCGAAATATAGTTTTAAAACTTTACGAAATCCTAACCATCTATGTCCCAAAACTAGATTCGATAGGATATAAAGCTTATAAAACTATTATGGTTATATTTATATGACATATGAAAATAATTTTATTTGCACTCTCATTGGTCATGTATATACAATTTTTACAAAGCAATGATATGATATTAAAGATTAAGTTACATATGAAATGTGAACTTTTAGGTCTAATAATTTTTTTAATTAATAATTCACCTTTAGTTCTAGGGATTTCAAGAACTTATAATATCTTATCAATACCAAACCCCAAACAAATTCAAAATATGTTTTCTTTAAACACCAATTAGCATACTATCCTTTTAAATTTCTTAAATCAACATATATAATCAGATAAATTAATTAATGATAAAATTGATTATATATAAAATTTATGAGACTGACAACTACTAATTATTAGATTTATCAAAAAAATTTCATAAACTTCTAATATGTCATTTGACTCTTCTACAATTGAGAGTACCTTCAGAATCGAGGATTCTGAAGGCACTCTTTTATAATCTCTTAAAAGGTAAATCATAAAAGAGAGTTGATCCCCCTTCATCTCAATGAAAAATGAAGGGGTTGTTGCTGACTGGCAACAAATGGCGACGACTTGGGCGAACCAGTTATCTCTGCTCATACAGCTTTAAAAATGATATAAAGAAAATCTTAAAATTTATTAAAAACAATCAAAAATTCTTTATCTAAATAAAAACCATTATTTTTATCATATTTATAAGTATAACTCAGAAATATTCCATCTTTTGAAATAGAGATCTTGTTAGAGATAAACTTAAAAATATCTTGATCGAAACAAAGTACTTCATAGTAAAAATAACCTGCACCATCAGTATAGGATATAGAATTCTACTTTTCTGAAAACTTTCCAGAATTTGTTCCATAAACATAATAATTTTCTTTTTGTTTCTTTTCTTTTTCTTTAAACAATAATTCTGACTGAAGACTACTATCTAGGTATGGTATCCCAATGTGATAGTATCATTCACGAGAGCTGTCTGGAATAAGCAAGCCAGCTCGTGATGAGACCTCTTGTCGCTTGGTTTTTTGGTTTTTTTTTTTTTTTTTAAAACCAAAAGCCATCACCCTGGTGATCAGAAATGAAGTTATCCTGGACAGCACTGATGATCATGATTAGGCCGGCTCGTGATGAGACCTCCTATTCTTCAATCAAAATTATGTTTTCTTTACTAATTTTGAAGTTTTTTTAATTTTTTAAAACGAGAGATCATTACCCAGCATGGTGACCAAATGGTAATGTCATTCATTAATATCACCAGAAAATGAATCAGCTGGCAAGTGATGAGACCCCTTATCTCTTGGTTTATTAAACCAAAAGCCATTACTAGTTTCCTAATAATGTCATACTAGTGATATTTATGATTCTGATCAGATCAACTTATTACTAAGACCTTCCGTCTCTCATTTTAGCATTTTATTGCCTGGAACAAATTCTAAATTTTTTTCAGATTGTAAATAATTTTGAAGACTGATGGTGGAGATCTATAAGAGTTTTTCAAAGTACAAGCTTCAAAAAAGACATTAATTAGCTATCCCAACTTATTATAAGAAAAATAAAAGGTGAGAAATAATCTGAGTAATACTTAAAAATAAAATAATGATAGGTTTTTTATAGATTTAAGAGACTTTGATAATCCTGAACAAATTCTAAAAGATTTCAGTCTAATATCATGGTTTTTAAACTCATGAACAAACTGACTCTTTTCTAATTAGAAGATTTATTTATTTACATTTATCTCTTCAGTTGACATCTAAAGATTATTGACTGATTATATATAAAAATTTGACAGTCTGAAATATTTGACTAAGAGAATCAAAACTGGTTGCAATAGCGAAATGATGTTTGAAAGTTACATAAGTCTTATGAATTTATCATCATCCTTTAATTCTATAAAATATAAATCAGTTTATACAAAAATATAAATTTATTTACAAACAACAAACAAATTATATACATTTTAAGACCTAAAATATTAACAGAAGTATTTTTTCAGGATCAGTCCATTCACTGGGAATGTTTCGAACTGACCTTCTAGTGTTTGCAATCGAAAGGTACTTGGACCTATCTTCTCAGCAATAACAAAGGGACCTAACCAAAGCTTTTGAAACGTAGTATGATCTCCTTTTTCCTCATGAACTTTATCCCATTTTAAAACTAAGTCTCCCACCTGAAATTCTCGATTGGAACTAAAGGATTAGTCAAACCAAGACTTCACAATTTCTTGATGTTTTGTAAAGTGTTGTTTTGACTTTTCTCTTTCTTCCTCAAGTTTTAACAACGTATTAATTCTCTTTTCCATTTCTAGACAATCTTCATCTTGAACAGACTGAGCTAACTGTAATGAAGGTAAAAATAAATTCAGTGGTAAAATAGCTTCAGTTCCATACACTAAGAAAAAGGGTGAGTTACCTATCGCAGCCTTAGGAGTTACTTTGTCTTCCCAAAGGGCATTGAATAATTCTGTATGCCAATCATGATGGTGAATTGAAATAGTTCTTTTGAGAATTTTCAATAATTTTTTGTTTGTTGATTCAGCTAAACCATTTCCATGAGGATGGCAGTTAGCTGAATACCTGATTCTTATTCCCTTTTCTAAGGCAAATTGAGTTAACTCAACTGATGAAAAATATGAAGCATTATCAAAGACAAGGGAATCTGGAACACCAAATCTTGTTATGATAAAGGATTCTAAAAATAATATAACCTGATTGGTGTTTATAACCCTTAATGGTGCAGCTTCTGCCCAACGAGTAAAATAATCAGTTGCAGTTATTATATACTTGTGTTGTTTAGATGAGGGAGGATTTATTGGACCTATTATATCAATACCCCATTGCTGAAAGGGTATTTCTACGGAAACTGATTGTAAAGGAAAAGCAGGTTTCTTAACCCTTCCCGCAGCAAGTTAACATTCCTGGCATTTTCTGACAAAAGCATAGGAATCTTGAAATAAGGCAGGCTAATAATAGCCAACCCTAAGAATTTTATGCGCAGTAGTTTCTCCACCAAAATGACCTCCTGCTGGTCTAGAATGTAACTCCTTCATAATTACTTCCGTTTCATCTTTATCTAGACATCGAAGCAATACTCCATCTGAATTTCTCCTAAAAAGGACATTATCAATTAATAAATAAGGAGCAGATTTCAATCTAAGTGCTCTTTTCTTCCTTGGTTCTAGGTAATCAGGGGCAGTTTCTGTTTCCAAGAATATTCTTATGTCTGTATACCAGGAATCTTGTGGTGGAGGATAGAAATAGATTTCTCTGGTAAGTAAGACCTCATCAATGACAGTTTCAGCTTTATCATTAGGTAGATGAGCAGCTTCAGTAGCTAATTTACATAATCCTTGACCTTTGACTATCGTTGAGGGTTTAATTTCTAAGTCATACTCTTGAAGAGCTGTCATCCAAGGTGCTCTTTTCTCACCTAAATCCTTTTGCACTAACAAATTTCTGACTGAGGAATAAGGGACTGTTATTTTCGTTTTAGATTTCAATAGATATGGACGAAAATGTTTGACAGCTTTAAATACAGCAAAAGCTTGCTTACCAACTTCATGGTAATTAAGTTTGGCACCTTTAAAATTTGAACTCATAAAGGAGATTGGTACTTCATTATTTTGCTAATTTAATTTGGGTTAAAACTGCTGCATATGAGGTGTCAGAAGCGAAATTATACAATATGAAATCTTTGTTAAAATTTGGGCTTAGAAGGCTAGGGGCTTCTGAAATAGCTTCTAAATTTTTTTGAAATGACTCTTTTTCAGTTTGTCCCCAATTAAAAATAGCCTCATTCTTAATCATTTTCTGCAAAGGACGAATGATTTCAGAGAAACTAGGAATGAATCTTCTAACAAAATTTATTTTATCGAGAAATGATTGCATTGATTTCTTGCTAGAAGGGTAAGTTATTTTTGAAATACCTTGGGTTCGTTCAGGGTCGATCATGATTCCGTGTTTTGAAACCACACAACCTAATAAAACACCTTCTGAAACAACAAATATTGTTTTTTTAGGATTTAAGGATATTCCAAATTTTCTACATCGTTCAAATACCTTTCTAAGATGATTAATATGATCAGGTCGATGTTTAGAATATACAGTAACGTCATCCAAATAGACAATGACTAAATGATTAATTAAGCCTCTAAAAGCAACATCCATTGCTCGTTGAAAAGTTGCTCCAGCATTTATTAACCCAAAGGGCATCTTGCGGTAAGCATATGTTCCCCATGGAGTTCTAAAAGCTGTTTTCAATTGATCATCTGGGGAAACTAATATTTGGTTTTATCCTGAGAAGCCATCAAGAAGTGACAGTATCTCAGACCCAGACACCTTTTGAAGAATTTGTTCCATGTGAGGAACTGGATAATTATCCTTTTCAGAAGACTTATTAAGATTTCTAAAATCTACACATAACCTAATATCTCCATTTTTCTTCCTGACTGGAACTAGGTTGGCTACCCACTAAGTATGTCTAATGGGAAAAATAATCTTGGCAGCTAACAATTTATTTAGTTCCTTTTCAATTGTCGGTTCTAGTGATGGGTGATATTTTCTTAGCTTTTGTTGAAAAGGTTTTGACTCCTGTTTAATTGGAATTATGTGTTGCATGACTTGTGTGTTGAAGGTTTTTAGATCGTCATACGTCCATGCAAAGACATTCTTAAATTATTTAAACAACTTTATAAATGCTTTTTTTTTTCTGCGGGGTCACAATCTACTCCTAGATTTATAGTTTGGGGATTCAGTTTTGTTCCTAAATTTATGCTTTCATACCTCATTTGAGAACTATTAGTTTTACAGTTAGGGACAGATCTGAATTTATCTTGAAGATCAAAGAACTTTTCTAACCTTAATACTGAATTAGGGATCGGTTTTACCTTTTCAAAAGCTTTTTCAACTGAACAAAAATCATTTATTACCGAAAAATCCCACAGATTTTCATCATGAGTAACTTCATCAATGGCTGAATCTTTAAAGGTATCCTCATTCATAAAAAAATTCAGCACTTGCACATCATTATCAAATACATCCAGTTAAAAATATTATCTGGTATAGAAGGCCTAAAAATCAATTCTACTGAAAAGAAATCTGGTGTAAGATTTTCTGACGGAATTAGTTTTGATGCTACATTTGCCAATAAATCTACTTCTTGATTTTGACTTCTTGGAACTGAAATTATGTTAAATGCATCAAAATGTGAAATAAGGTTCCATACTTCTCGTTGATAATTTTGTAAATGTTCAGATAGGCAGTGAATAGAGTTACGGACCTGTCTGACGATGATTTCAGAATCATCGTATGCAATTAACTCTTTGATATCCAAATCAATTTCTTTTTTCAAACCCTGTATTAAAGCTTAATATTCCACAGTATTGTTTGTACAATTAAATTCCATCCTACAAGCTATACATGTTTTATTTCCCTGAGGGTCTACCAATAGGCAACCAGCTCCGACTCCTTCTCTAGATTTTGCACCATCAAAATATAGAGTCCAAGTAGAACTATTAACAACTACTTTGCTTTCTATAATATTTACAATATTAAGATTATCTACATTATTAATAATTTCCTTGAACGAAGAGTCAGGAGCAATAGATGTCACATTTCTAATTTCTGGTTGCTATTTATTTTCAGAAAAAAGCAGAGTTTTCAGCTTTAAAATTACCAAATCCCAATTCATACATGTAATTCCCCATAATGCAATCTGAAAATAAAACAGGTTCGCTAGGATCATGTAGTTCAATCACAGTATGTTTCATATATCTTTCTCTATTTACCTTTATTTGATTTGACTTTCCGTTCTTAGGTAACCATAGTGTTGACCAATATGTGGCAAAGAATCCATTCAATTGTTGAGACCAATCTCCACTTAAAAATATCCCATATGCATCAGGAATATCTGCAACAACAATATCTATAATTTGATAAACTGAAGGGTTACAAGCAATCCTGACTAAAACATCTTTCATCTCCCATACAACCTTCACATTCGTCCTGTCCAATTGAGTTATTTGTGAATTTGATGGAACATATTTCCCATTCAACCTTTTGCATACTGATAAAGGCATCACATTGGAGGATGCTCCGGAGTCTACCATGCAATTATGAACATTCCTATTGAAAATATCAAAGGTAAGTAAGAATGGAGGTGTGGTTGATTTAGAATTATTTCCTATTAGCGATGCTTTGTTAGTCATTGCTCTTCCTTTATCAGTTGCTGTTGAATCATCATTAGAACTGTTTGCAGCAACATTTTGTTTTGCATTAGGAATAATTGAACTCATGGCGGGATTTATAACATGACTGTTAGGCATTGGGTAAATTTGAAGAAGGTCATACATACTGATGTTTGCACGTGTCTTCTTTAAATCTTCAATTATATCATATTGTAAATCTAATTTTGGAGCATTTTGAATGGGTTGGGTAATTTTGGTTGATCGAGTCTGTTTGCCAGATTGAGTTTGTTTATTAGGTTGTGAATTGTTGTTGTCATTATTTGGAGTAGAACTTGATGAAGCTCCGGGAGTGTTTGCGAATGTTCTACTACGAGTATTATAGGCATGTTGTCATGTAGGCGGACTTTTACTCTCATATTCTTTTACAAGACTGTCCTGTCCTAGAAATGACCATTAACTTGTTGAGGTTCCTTCGATTCTTCATCATTTTCTGATTCCTCTTCCTCTTCATTTTCAGCTATTTCTTGATTAGAAGGAGTCTCAGATAAAGATAAAATAGCTCGAATTGTATTAAAATCTCTTCATTTGTTGCTATGTCAGGTGGTGTATTTTTATTATTTGTATTCAGGTTTTGTCTAAACCGATTTCTGAAATATCCCCTAGAAGAAGAAGCTTCAGAATTGGTTTTCTTTAGTCCTACAACTTCATTGGTTAATGCTCGAATAGCATTTTGCAGTTGTTCTATATCAAATGCTTTATCTTTTTCTGAATTAAGTTTTTCAATCTTCCTATGAGGGAAAGTATCAGATTTTCCACTTCTCTCTGGTTCATAGGACATAGAATCCTTCTCAACTTTAATGGCTTCCTTAAAAGTTTCTACTAACGTTGTTTTTCCAGTTCTCTTAACAAACATCCCAGAATATTTTGGTAAAGCTGAAGTATAATTTTCAATAATTATATCCTCGGGTGGTTGAGAAGCAACTGAAATTTTATTTTTTAATGTTAGAAACCTCTGGTTAAAATCTTTAATTCTTTCTTTAGACTCCATTTTAATCCGAGATAACTCTAGAGCTAAAAGAGCAGGTGTTTTATCTTCCCCAAATTTATCTAAAAAAGCTTTATTAAATTCACCCCAATTTGTGATTGATCCCTGTACTAACGAAAAATACCAAGTAGAGGCTCTTCCTTCAAAAGTTAGAGGAAACAATCGACAAACTACATCTTCATGTTGAACGTTCAAGGTTTGAACAGCTAACATGAATTTGTCTACATGCACCTCTGCAGGTTCTTTATCATTTGGGTTGAACTTAGGAAGAAGTTTATCTGAGTGTTTAGGCAAAGGATGTTGTATGCCAGGGACAGCTACAGCAGCTGTTCTCAGCCAAGGGAGTTGAGGATTAACTCCTCCTCCCACAGGTACGTTTCCTACCATAGGGCTTCTCTCAAAACCTGAAGAACTTCCTGAATTGAATGATCTTGGGCTATCAGGTGGTGATTCTGGAGGAGAAGGTGGTTGATCAGAACCGCCCATCGAAGTTAGCCTTCTGGCAGTGTTTGTTTGAGTAGTTTGTCTATGATAATGTGGAGAGCTATCAGCTTCTTCCAAATCTTGAGTAACTATGTTCAATTTCGGATTATGTCGCTGTTGTCTAGGTAGACCATAATCTACTGGAGACGCACCAAGTTGATTAGCATATGCTCTCGTAAGAATATGTCATGATTCTTCTAAACTTTGAGTACTTTGTTCAGGAATAAATGGAGATGTGATAGGATCACGTTCAAGGATGCTCTTAACAGTTTCTATAAACGGTAATCTACTGACTTTTGGAGGATGTTGACTCATTGAAAGTTTATCATTAGTTTCACCTGCCATTATTCATTAACATGCCCTCCTTCTAGAGCCATTTGTTGGCCTGATTTTCTGACCAAGGCCAACAAGGAGATTAAGCCCACACAAGCAACTTAAAGCAGCTCCTGGTGTGTTTGGGATAGTAAAATCTCCCAGGTTATGGTCTTGCTACCAACTGAATTTTTCTCTTAAGGAGAAACTAAAATTCAATAAAAATCTATCCTAATGTTATTTCTATCTAAATAAACCCTAAAATTAGTTTTCAACTACCTAAGTTATCCTACAATTGCTTTCTGAAGGAAAGTCTTCTATTTTTTAAGGATTTCATATTTAATATTCTAAATTTTAAAAGACTATTAAAATTATTCTAAAATTACACAAATTCTATTTAACAACTATTAAATATAAACTATACTATAATAACACTAACTAAACTACCCTATCTCAGCTGAGAGCAATTTGAATATTATATTAATTATTAATTAATATAATGATGAACAGAAAGATATAGGAGTAAGATCTAAATGAAAATATTTAAACCATCCTAAATCATTTTGCTATAAAATACCTTGACAGAGAAACTGAAATAAGCAATTACTTCGAATTTTTCTGAAATGTTTAATTAATTAAAAACTAATAAACAATATTAGATATTTGAATAAAAGATAATGTTCGAAATGAAATCATCACAAAAATACAAATGAGATCAAACAAACATAAATATATATATCATTATATCTTGAATTTTCAATAAAACACTGATTAATTCAACTATAATAACATACTAACTCAAATAACAATATTGTGTTGACAAAGTGTAATATCACATAATGAGTACAAGCATAACCAGGTATACTGCATCAATATTATAAGCATAAGATTATATACTGAAATATAAAAAAGAGTATCCAAAATAATGCCGATCAACGATATCAGACTAAAAATTTCCAGTCACATTCCACCTCTGAAGATAAAACCTCAGTCAGGAACCAAACTAGTACCAAAATATTTCAATGATGTCTCTCTTCTATCACTCCATCCCCTTTTGCATAAAAATTACCAGTTTATATAATCCTACTAGTCTTTCGATTCAGTTTTTCATAAATGCTGTGTGCAATACTATAGGAGTCCTATCACTATTAAAGTGCACCGAATATCTCCAACAGACATTTGTCACTAGAAGATAACAATAATAAAAAACGACTAGCCTGAAACATTTGTTGATTTAAAGGAACTGCCACATTCGTGGCTATGTTGAAATTCCAATCTTCAAGAAGCATCAACGCCATCCCACTGAGATCCAAAATATCCTGTATTTGCTAAGGATAATAATACCATGTCCACCTATTTAAACAATCACGAGAGCCTTTTTTAAAATATATTTTAACAGAAATAACAAAAGAACAATAAATTATGTGCGTGCCTGTAAAATCTGCGATTTTGCAGGCATGCATTAAAAAAAACTTTTATTACATGTTGACAAAGAGATAAACCATATAACTGAAAATAGAAACAATCATCAGGTTCTACTTTGTAAATTGATCACTCTTCTGGCTTCAGAGAGTTTTGCTTTGAGCCTGATGATTACTAGCTTCTGTTGTTCTACTTGTTTGAGCAAGTGCTAGTTTGTATCTATCATTGTTTTTTTGCTTTCTTGTATTGGTTCTTCTTGATGTTCATCTCCTTCCATCTGTTAATCCAGTTTAATAACTCTTCCTTGAATGTCTTATTTTCCACCTCTTTCAAGGCGACGTTAACTTGAAAATCTTTTAGTTCATTTTTCAATTCTACAATTTTAGTCTCGTATACCCTGTCAAGGACATGTTGGAGAGTTTCTTCCTCCTTGCCATGACACGAATCATCTGCTTGAGAAGAATCAAGATTTTCTATATCTTTATCAGATGATGGAAACCTCATAAAAGATGGCTTGGGGCCCGAACCATAAGCGTCCATACATGATGGAGCAGCGTCAAACTTACCTGACTCTGTAATGTCTTTAGCCAATTTTTCATGATTATTCTCTATAAGAGTAGGTTCATCCATATGCGTGGTTTCAGGACCCAATGATGGAACATCATACTCAAGATGGACAATCACTGCCTGAGTACTCTGTTGAGAGGCCGTAGGAACAAAGGCTGTAGGTGTATTATTCATACTTCTAGTAATTCTTCTTGTACGAACAAACACAAGACTTTTTTATTCAAAACCCCCTTTGTCACAACGTACCTGCGCTAACTGCTCTAGTTTACACATGGACTCGTCACCATGTTTTCGAGGAGTATATAGCTCAGAGGGGTTTTCATAATTAACAGCATCAATATCTTCATTTTTGGTTAATTTTCCCTCTGCATTTGTAGGTGTACTAAAGCACTTGTCAGATAGGAATTGGTGCAAGGTTGTCTCAGCGTAACAGGGAGCTACATTCATGACCCCATCATCACTGATACAAGTAATTATAGGTGGATTTGCTTCCTAAAGCTCTTTATCCTTTGATTCAACCTTATGAACATCACCAATTTCGGATTTTACTGGAACCTTTCGTTTCCTACGAGTTTTGGGGGGAGGGTTTGGCCAATATTGAGTTGGCCCTAAATGACATTCAATCAAAAACTCATCCCAAGATTTACAATTAAAAGACAGTTGATGCTGGATTAAGATTTTAATTAGACCATGATGGAACAGATTTCTATCAGGAATACCTATGGTAGTTTGTACCGAATGAGCCATTTTCTTTAGACTTTGCAATAGGTAAAATGGAAGATTAAGTTTAAAGCCTCTGAATGCTAACTGTAGTCGCAGGTGATAATAATGCAGATGAGAGAATCGTCCATCACATGATACATACCTGACCAAAATTTCATAGAATGCTCGCCATTCTGGCTTTAGAAACTTAACCGAAACCCCAACCTTCAATTTTTCACTGGCGGGAAAGGGCAACAGCAAGGACTGACATTTCTTCTTATTCACTTTCCCACCTTTAAACCATCGCTCTCCAGTTTGAGGGAGTTTCGTAGCCTCTGCAATTTTATCTTCATTAATGATAAACTTGAAATCTCCAATCTGGGCTACATTTTCTTTAAAACTCAAAGCAAATTGCTTAGTAACCTCTACGTTATGGCCACTTAAGCACTTGAAGAACTGACCCCATCCGGTCTTTTCAAATAACAGAGCAGCTTTCTCATTGGCTTCAACAAGCTTCGGTCCTGAAATTTCAAATCGACTAAGCGGAGCCATAACTCCCTCACTACTACTCTGGTTATGAATTGAAATGAATGGAGTCATGAAAATGGAAGGGATAGGCACCCATGTATAAGACATTACGCGAAATTTCAAATTCTCACATGTTTCATACCTGACAGAGATGAGAGCTCCAACTTTGGCCATTTTAACCAAATTTGGAGATGATTAACACAACAGCCAGTGCTTTTGCTATGATAAATGAAAGACTAGCCACGACTAATTGTAACTCTTAACCAATCCTTCATATCGGAAATCATTCGATTCAGGGATTACAAATAAGAACATTTATGACATTAAACCTAGAATGATGAGCTCGTACAGCATCATGAAATGGAATGGTTATTTGTCATATGTAACATTAAATTTTACTGATACGATTTCATTATTTCAATCATAGTTGTTAATTAAAATGAAAGGTGTTAACCAAATCTTCATACCAATGCAGCGATCCTGGTAACAGATGTTATCTATTAATCATATGAGTCATGTCTCTTCATAAAAAACTATCAATTGATGATTTACTCCAGATTACACGTGGAAGGTAGTTGTGTTTATTAACATGATGATATAGTGTTATAATAATAAACTCTAATGTTCTTGAAATGCAACTAACTAATGATCCGTATTAACACTCAAACCATGTATATACATGAAGTTTCATTTCGAAATATAGTTTTAAAACTTTACGAAATCCTAACCATTTATGTCCCAAAACTAGATTTGATAGGATATAAAGCTTATAAAACTATTATGGTTATATTTATATGACATATGAAAATAATTTTAATTGCACTCTCACTAGTCATATATATACAATTTTTATAAAGCAATGATATGATATTAAAGATTAAGTTACATATGAAATGTGAACTTTTAGGTCTAATAAAAATTTTAATTAATAATTCACCTTCAGTTTTAGGGATTTCAAGAACTTATAATATCTTATCAATACCAAACCGCAAACAAATTCAAAATATGTTTTCTTTAAACACCAATTAGCATACTATCCTTTTAAATCTCTTAAATCAACATATATAATCAAATAAATTAATTAATGATAAAATTGATTATATATAAAATTTATGAGACTGACAGCTGCTAATTATCAGATTTATGAAAATGTTTTCATAAACTTTTAATATGTCATTTGACTCTTCTACAATTGAGAGTACCTTCAAAATCGAGGATTCTGAAGGCACTCTTTTATAATCTCTTAAAAGGTAAATCATAAAAGAGAGCTGATCCCCCTTCATCTCAATGAAAAATGACGGGGTTGTTGCTGACTGCCAACACCACATTGAACTTTTGTAGAAGTCTAAACTAAGGTTGGCAGATCTTTTCACAATATGAAAATTCTACTTAGTACTTAGAAGATCATATTATAGTGTATCAACAACTACTACAACTACAAGAATAAAGGATAATGAGAGGGCATTATGAGCCAGAACAAGAGATAGAGACTTTTCAATAAATATGCTTTGAGGACAAAAAAATTCTAAAGGGGAAGGTAATGTAATGAATGTAATATCTACGTGAATAATAATAATCATAATAATAATAATAAACGAAGTGACCCATGACACAAGGGACACACACATTCAATCACATGGCTACTCAATGTGCATATAAACCATCACAGAGGGCATTATAAATCATCCTACTCTATCATCCATTTGTATTCAATTATATTTATTACTATCCTATACAGATTTATGTTCTATGCCCTTCTTATGTTGAATATTTTCTAGTAAATGAATTATAGGTCATTTCATACTTGGGTAAGGATTTGATTACCTAAATTTAGGAATCATTTTTTATAAAATTAGCATGTTTTTAGGGTTTCCTAGGTGACTTTGCATGACATATAGTCTTGGTCTTCATAATATTGGTTATCTTCTTTGTAGGAATCCATTTTCTTTTTCCACGGAATTTTAGGAATCCATTCTCGCATTTAAAGAATGGAGATTTCAAATAGAAAAATACATCTTATTCTTGAGTCCTTTCTTTTCCTTGAGCCTAAGCTTGCTTTCCCACTTCCATGCTTCACATTCTATTCACTTTCACACTAGAATGTAAAGTTCATTGAGAAGTCACAGTATTGATGCTTGTTATTATCAAAGATGTGATTATGTTTATCCTTCATCAATGTGGGAGAGAGATCATGTGCAATGAATTCACGTTTGCTTAGGATTTGTTGATTAATCTAATGTACAAGAACATGCATTCACAATGTTTGTAATAAAGATGATCACTTTCTTGGTGGCCAATTTCATAACTCTCTATTAAGTTTTTAAAGTGAATTGATCCTATTTTGAGTTGAATGGTCTTAGGTATACACTTATCCAATCAACTTTATATTTTATTTACTTCTCTTCACACCCTTTCTATATGAGGCACCGATCACTTCTTTAAAATCTAAATTCCCAATCTTGAGTGTTACTAGGGATCCCCCATGAGGTTAGAAAACACTAGCCCAAAGTTGAGAGGCACAATGTAAGGTGACATTGTCACTTTCCCTATATGTTCATTCTATTCCTTTCACTTTTAAATGATAACAATTCCTTGAAATATCAAAGCAACTTTCCTTGAACATCTTATAGAATTATTATAATAATCCTAGTATTGAGATTTCTATCACATGTCTATTGCATCATCCTCTACTCGTTATTTTTCATATACAAGCATCACATGCATGACCTTCTTCTCACTTCAAAGACATCCGCTTGTCTTTTTCATGAACAAAAATGTTTTTATATCAAATGAAAATATGACCTACCAATTTGTGGAAATATAGAATTTATGAAGTCTAAGATCAATGTGTAACCCTATGTCAAGGGAAAAACAACTTGACAAGGGATAACATGTAAGTGAACCTAGTTACATAATTATTTAAATTGGGATCCTAGCAGTCACAAATTTTCACCATGATTCATCTTTTCAATAATATATAAGAGATTACATTGCCAATTGTAATCATAATCTCATATCAATTTATATTTATTTGAATTTTTTTTCCTTATGAATATAGGGTTTGTCCCTGTTAATATCACACCTCCTAACAATTTAGTATATTTCACTTATTTTCATATGCTCCTAGGAAACATATCCAAAAGAGCAATTTTTGGTTGATAAATTAGAAGACTAAGGGTGTTAGGGGCATTGTTGGAAGATTACAAGCAAAATATTGTTATTAACAATTTTAACAATTTGTGTCCTTTTTAGACAATCTAAATTCTTCTATTCCAAGAAACTAGTCTAGGCTTACCCTTGTTAAATTTTATGCCAAGGGTCTTATCATTGTTTATTCTATAACCCTACAAACATTGGAACATAATCTTAAGGTAGCATAGGATTTTATTTTTATTTTTGTAATTAGGGGAATCAGTAACTGGATTGGGCTCATACTTGCATGACACAGGCTCGATTTTGGTATGCTGCCAATATACTCCTAGGCGTACCAACACAACCCTACATATGGTACACAGGGTTACGAGGTTTGAATTATCGATGTCGCAAGGAGTGCCTAACACACCCTATTGCTAACTGGTCAACAACTCAAGGGAAAGGTAGCTTAGGATTTTTGTTTTGAAGCTTTGGCTCCCAAAATTTGATCAAACAAATATTCCTATTTCAGGTACATGATTATGGGTGAGACTCCCAAATATTTTAATAGATTTGTGGGAGTCAAATTTTTTTGAGGCCATTGAGAAATCACTCAACAATTTTACCCTCTGACATGAGAATATGAAAAAAAGGGATCTTAACTTAAGTGCACCTAGATAAAGAGTAGCCAGAGATACTAATGGTACTCTAATTTGTTGTAGTTATGAGTAATCCAAACTCCAACCATACATGAGAATTCAAGCTACACCCACATAAAATCATTCACACATTTTGTTAGATATGTAAAAAACCATTTTTATAAACACTTTGTAAGCAAATTGATTCCATATTTACTTAGCTAGAATTCAGTTAACTCATGCATGACATAATTAACTACCTATTTGGAGTTCTAGGTCTAGTTAAGATTAAACTACTCATGCGTGACCTAATTAACTACCTACTTTGAGTTCTAGGTCTAGTTAATAATATTGGACAACCCTATGTGGAAATTCTAGAACTAGTTAACCTTCAAATTGTACGTGTATCACCTAGTTAACTGCCTAATAAAGCCTCACTTGGCTATTATGGGATAAAATTGATGCATAACTTAGTTAACTACCTCACAAGAGCACACTTGACTATTTTGGTCTATGAAACAGTAAATCATTCATGCATGGTCAAGATAACTACCTCACAAGGGCGCAATTACTTATTTAGAAAGATTGCTCTTGAGTTTTCACTAGTTCTTATGTTTGTTCATGCAATTAAGCCTAATTTGGTTACTCATATATGAAGGCTTGCATCTCATTCCTCAAGCATTCAATAATGTATTCTATTAAGCATCCACTTGATTAATAAAGATTAAATTGCTTACTTGAAATCTCTCTTGCATCTGATGCAATTGTATCGTCTTCTCTTCTCTTCTATGGATTACTAGCTAGATTACTCTCTTGCATTCTATGCAATTGTATTGTCTTTTTTTCTCTTCTATGGATTACTAACTAGATTACTTGTCCTTATCTTCTAGATCCATTTGTTCCAAATCTCACTTGGTATCACAACCTTGGTGATGCTAAAAAGAATTAATACAAATTTGCAAGTGGAAGACACATTTAACACAATAATTAGGATGGATTAATCTCCCCAATCAATACAGACTCCATTCAACTTCTACAAATGGAAGATTAAGGTTGTGATTATATTGTGGAGTAAGGACCTCTATAGGATCACAATGAGAACATAGACTAAGCCGAATTCTATTGTTAAAAAAGAAAAATGGTTTAACTAGATGGATGAAGCTTTATGATTGATACGTCTTTCAATATTTCTCAATCTCCCATTTCACATTGAAGCTACAAAATACCCTAATGAAGTCCGAACCAAGATAGAAGGACTCTTTGGGAAGCATGATAGGAGGACATTAGCTGAAGAATGAACTCATTAGTTTGAGCCCAAGCAACTTTGATATTATCCAAGACTTCTTCACAAAATTTAAATCATTATAGTTGCACCCCAAATGATGTGAAGTGGACAAGAAGGATGAGCAACTAGTTCTCTCAATCCTATACAAATTGAGTTCTGAGTACTCGATGTTTGTTTCTACCTTCCATGCTATGAAGTTGACACTTTGACTTGCTTGGAAAATGCCTACTTGGATGATTTTGTCATCTCTCTTACCCACGAGCAAGATAAATTTGTTCAAATGGATTCCTTGAAGATAATAAAGGCACATGCCCTTGTTGCATATCAGGGAAACAAGAACATAAGTGTGCAAAATCCAATATTTGTACAAGAGGCCTCCTCCTCTAAAGCTTGAAAGACAAAGAGGGAAAAGACAATATATGCTTATTGCAAGAAAATCAACCATGAAGAAAATGATTGCATGCGGAAAAGAGATTGATCAGTTGACCCATCATATCAAAACAAAAAAATATCAAGGTTCATGACAATATCAAGAAGAATAAATTAGTTGAAAGATTTGAAAAGCCACAATATGATAAATACAAAAGGAAAGAAACAGATCATGCACTTGTTATATTTCCCTCAACATCATCTTCATGGCTTTTTCAATAAGGAGATTCAAATCATATGGCCTCATCATATAATATCCTTACTTCTTTGGATCCATAAAAGTATTGTCTCAACAAAATAGGAGATGATGCACCGGTTCATATCACCCATTCAAATAAGGAAGAAACTGTTATAGATCAAATCTTGTTGTTGCATATCTCATTAATGCCTCTTCAATTACTTCAAGTGATACTTTAAATCTATATGAAGAAAAATAAGTTGTCATCAACTTGGCATTGATGATCAAGTTGTTATAGATCCAACAACCAAACCACTTTGGGCACATCAAGCTCTTCATGCTACAAGTGATTTAGTTAGAGATCCAACATATACACAAAGAAATCACTAATAATTTCAAAGTTCTCCTCAAGCACTCACTACTACAGATCCCTTGATTCCCATCCATAGTAACATTGTTAGTGCAAGAGATCCATAGTCTTTTACAAAAGCTATAAGAATTCCATATTGGGATTCTACGATGGATGAGGAGCATGAATCTTTAGCGAAAAACCAAACTCGAGAGATGGGTCCCCTACCTCTTCGTAGAAAACTTGCTCGAAGCAAGTGGATTTATCGAACAAAGATGGTAACAGATAGACACAAGAGTGATCATATCTAAAGTGGGTTGCCTAGCTTTCTAAACATTATCCTCATGCGTAGGCAAGGGGGTTTCCTACTGGGTTTTCCCTCTTTCCTAATATTTTTAGGAATTTTTGTTTTTGTACTTGGGTTCTTAACATGGCTTCATATTGAAAGGACCTGTTTTTGTGTGCATCATACTCACCTAAGTTGGGATTAAGGGTGGGGTGTTGGTGTACATACCCACTTTCTTGTTTTTTCCTTTACAAGGTCAAGGGCACTCATATTAGTGTTATCCTCCCCTTTTAAGGGACAAAGGTACTCCTAACTAGAGTTATCTCTCCGTTTTAGGGACAAGGGTACTTCTAGCTAGAGTTGGGTGATTCCATGAATGTGGTTCATGAGTTTTGGCAAGTGGGGCACCAAAATATGTGCAGCAGACCCTCGATCGAGGTTTAAATACCTCGATCGAGGGCTTAAAAATACCTCGATCGAGGGTTTAACCTATACCTCGATCAAGCTACTGAAACCTCGAGGGTTATGTGTAACCCTCGATCGAGGTCCCTTAAAGCCATCGATTGAGGTAATTTAAAAACCTCAATTGAGCTACTATCTCGATCGAGGACCTTAAAAACAAGCCAATGGCCCTTTTCTTTGCAGAAAGGAAATTTTGTGCCTTTTAAGGTCTTAAACTATGTCATTAAATGCATATTAATGGGTGGACTTGATACCATTGGATTCATCAACGAATCCTCTATTCGTGGACATATAATTTACAAATTTTTATCTTCAAATGTCATTTAAAAAAAAATATGCTAAAGCTTACTATGAAAAACCTTGTCGACAACTTTGAATGAGCTCAAAGATAAATCAACAACATTCAAAATACAAAAAATTTGAAAAAATATACAAACGCTACATCAGTGCGTCCTCTTCAAAAGGGTATTTTTAGTTTTGCAATTTATGTAAACAATCCAAATATTTGGCACACACACGTACATGTGTGCAAAATGCGACTAAAATATTCACTAGTTAGTTTCAAAAAATAATAATAAATATATTTTTTCGAGAAAAAAAATGTACACACTAGTGCATTCTGTCTAGATCACGCTCCCACATTTCATTTTTTAATTATTAATTTAGCATTAAATTATTTTGCACACACACAAGCCACTTGTTAATTTATCTTCAAAGTTTTAAGGACATGTTTCATTAAATGAAAATTTGACACATTAAATGATGTTGGTATATTTTTAAAAAAATATCAATCGAAATCCAACCTAGTTCTCTACATTTTGTTATTTAACAGCATGTCAAAATTCATATGGCAAATATGAGTTCCGAGGGCTTCAATTTAATACATGGGTAAAGCTTCAATTTTCCATCGCCATATTTAGCCAAAATGAGTTACCCATCTTCATGGAATGCCCTAGTTATCCCCCATTTTAAGGACAAAGACACTCCTAACTAGAGTCATTCCCCTTTTTAGGAAGGAGGGTGCCATCACTATAGTTCTCCCCCTTCTCTAGGCATCATATTGCAATTCTACCCTTGTTTAGGATGAATGTACTCTACTTGGCTATTTTGAGCTAGTTAGACTTCAATTAACTCATGCATGACCAAATTTACTACCTATTTGGAGTTCTAAGTCTTGTTAATATTGGTTGTACATGCATGACTAAGTTAACTCCCCCATGTTGCAATTCTAGGGCTAGTTAACCCTAGTTACACATGCGTCACTTAGCTAATTATATAATAAAGCCTCACTTGGCTATTACGGGCTAGCTAATTGATGCATAACCTAGTTAACTGCCTCACAAGAGTGCACTTGGCTATTCTATTCTACTTAACACTATATCACTCATGCATGATTAAAATAATGACTTCACAAGGGCACACATAGCTATTCAAGGAGATTGCTCTTGAGTTTTTGCTAGCTCTTATGCTTGTGCATGTAATTAAACCGAGTTTGGTTACCTATTTATATGAAGGTTTACATCTCATTGATCAAACATTCAATTATTCTATTAAACATTCAATTGATTAATAAAGAATACATTGCTTGGATCTTTACTTAAACTCTCTCTTACATACTCTGCAATTGTATAGTATTATTTTCTTTCTTTGACTCTATAAAGGCACTAGTTTACAATTCCTTTTTTGCAATAAAAACAAACTTTTACCTACAATATTAAATTTTGCATCTTAGACATATTAAGGTTGGCATTTTAGGCTTCTTTATTTAGGAACATTAAAACAAAATTAGCTTTGTTATAATTTACTTGTCACGTAAACAAAGATAAACTATAAGCTTTTTTTAAGTTTTCATGCACAAAAAATCATTAAAAAAAACAACATTAAAAATGCTAAAATAATCCTAATTAGTTGCTTTAATTTCATTTTTTTAATAATAATATTCTATTTTTAAGGTCTCTGCAAAGCGAGACACCAATTTCGTGTATGAGACTCCATGTTTGTGGGACAAGGGAACCCCTCTGTGCAAGGATTCAACTGCTAAAGTCTACAAAGGTATAAATACCCTACCCCCATCTGGATTTGAACCTATGACCTCCTTGAAGGAAATACATGTTCTTCACTGTTAGGCCCACTCAAGCTGTACCTAAAACACTAAAAACAATCCTAATTAGATGCATTAATTTTAGTTTTTTAATAATAATTTCACTTTGCCATTGTAATTTGCAATAAGACCTGGGAACTAAGACTAGAGCTAGGTCCATACCATAGTTTCCTGGGAATAATCCCACATATGATATTGCATATCTACGTAATAATAATAATCTATTTTTAAGTTCACCGCGAAGTGAGACCAATTTGGTCTATAAGACCCCTTTGTTTGTGGCACAAAGGACCCCCTTTGTGCATGGATTTAACTGCTAAAGTCTATAAAGGTGTACATACCCTATGCCCCTACAGATTTGAACTTGAGACTTCCTAGAAGGAAATACACATTCTTAACCGTTTATATTAAAATTAACATGGTCAATTCATCTATATTGCATTAGGCTGCATACTCAAATTTAAATAATTTATTTCTATGCATTTTTCATCCCAAAAACATTTATAGCTCAATTTTTTCAATATTATACACATTTTTAGGATAAGAAGTTTTTATGTTAGTTTAAGAATTTATGATCTTTTGTTTGATCGTTAGTTGACCTCAAAGGTCGTTAGAGATTTCCATTGTGGTTAGCAAGCACTAACCCGCAGGGAGACGGTGCATGGTGACAATGCACAGCTTCCAATTGCCTTGGAACTAGACAGTTTTAAATGTTAACACAGCCAAACTCTTAAATTATCGAAAGGATTATGAGATTGGAAGACATTGCAAATAAGCTAGAAGACACTAAAGAAACCTGAGGTGAATCTCGAAAGCAAGGAGCAATAAATACTCAATCAATTCCCTCAGTCCCAAAGGAGGAATCAGTTAAGGCTGGCTCATTTCCAAAGGAGGAATTAGTTGAGTAAGGCTCATCTCTGGACGGTTTGGTTAGGAGAAAGTCATTGAGGATCGTTTAGTCAGTTAAACCCTAAAGTTAATCTTTGGTCATTCAACAAGGAGTCAATCCAAAATATTTTTGGGATCCCTTTTATGATTAGGCTTGGTTCTGGTTCTAATTTTGTTATTTCCTCCCGCTTTCGGTAGTGTTGTGCTTGTTGAGTGCATTCAATAGTTGTTCTTGATATCCTCGTTGAAAAAGGGGATGTAATACCAATAATCCGATCCGGATTGAGCATAAAAAGGTCGAAATAGTCTATATCCAGTTTTGGAAAGTCCAAAGGTAACATTTCCAGTTGTATATCAGTTCAGTACATGCTGCCTTTTTGCAATATATGTTTGCCCCATTTTGGAAATGTGACGTGAGCAAGTCCCCCAAGAGTTTTATGGTAATAGAACTTTTCTTATAAAGGTAAACTACCATGTATCTTGAATTAATTGTTACACATCACATTTTAAAATGTTTCAAGTGTTTTAATTTAAATGCAAATATTTATCTGGGTTTAACACACCATTAGGTAAGATATTTTCTGGAAAGAGTAGTCTTTCAAATACATATTAAATAGAGTGATAAGTCACTATTTTATATGAATCAATAACATTTATATATGAAAAAATGCTTGTATATTGAGTAAAAATCAAAATATAAGCCCGCGGAACAACCACATTTTCTCACTTGCCGAAGATGTAAATTCTAACATAACTGTCCATCGATTTCCTCACTGATTGGTAAAGAACCAAAATCTCTTAAAAGGAAATAGCAAAAGGTAAGTGTATATTGCTTACACATTCAAATTTGCATGCATCCTGGAAAATAGATAGGAGAAACAACTCCTTTACATTGTAAACTGTCTATGCATAACCATTGAAATAAAAAATTCACCGCCTTGTCTTCTTTCACTTCGTAAGAATATTTGGCGCTAGAAGAATTCTATCCACCTGTTAACCAGTATAACCAACTTTATCAGCTGTCTCTAAGTTATCATCCTGATCATTGCTTTTCCCTGTTGTATTTCAGTCTAGTCATCAGTTAACATTGGTTTACACTCCTGCAACCAGCTAATTACAAATAGTCTCGAATGTCGGCACAGAGTAGTGGTAAGTTAATTCAGAGATAACAAAAGAAGGTTTTCCTTCTACAAACCGAAGGCAACTCGTTGTATGTAATCAGGACGTCTCTTACTGGGCATTCTCAGTAGACCCACGATTTGAAGCTCTGTGATTGCTTTTGAAAATCTAGCCCTGAAAAGCATGGATGTAAAGGAACACCTGGCTTATAGAAGAATTCAAATAAGAGAAGATGATGCACATTTGGAAGTTATATATGTACAAACAAACAACAAATTCCTGTTTCGTTTCTTGTATTGCTCTTTGTTGTGTTTTGCCCAAGACTTGAAAAGTTTGAAAATGGATGAAAGAAAAGATCAAGCACAAAAAACAATGTTTTTTTCCTTGATTGAAAATAACCGCAGCCACCTTAGCAAATGGTCATTAGAAACTAGAATAAAATGTTTGCTATTGTTCTCTAGCCCCAAAGACAACGAATTAGTCAATTCTTTAACTACTGGAATGCCTTTTGCTACCATGCATGGGATATAACACCGGATATATGTGCAGATTGTATCATTTATAGACGTGCTTTTCCAATACTACATTGAATCTAACTATCCATGGAAGGATGATACATGCAACAAATGAAATGATGCTAGAATGCCCTACTAATCCAGGAAAAATGATCTATGATTTCCCATAATTATTCTATAAGCTAAGACACAACTATCAGAAACATAGTTACATATATCGGCGAGATCGCGAGTCATTTCCCTTGGCGATATATCGCCACTAAAAAATCGCGCCATTTTCGACATTTTGAATATATCGCGATATACTGGGAATATATCGGGATATTTTGGAAAATATCGCCCTGTTAAAAAAATTGCATGAAATTTGAAAAATAAATTTATGGGTTAAGTTTTTGGCAGTGTTATTAAAACTAATTACATTAAATTCTAAAAGTAATAAATGGTAGTATTAAATTCTTAAAGTAAAAGTGACATTCTCCTTTACTTTCATTTTCTATCCTTTTACTTAATTTTTTAACATTGCCATTAATTGTTTCAGGATGTTTGAGAGTGGTTCCAACCTCATCAGACTTCATATGCAAAAAGTAGAATTTTAGATCCCATTTAGAATTCAAGAGACTTAATAGTTTTCAGGATTTCAACAATTCCACTGGATTTTATCAAGTATGAGGGTATGGGATTGGCATTTAATCAAGTACATCAACCCATCCCTGTACCTTGATGTTGGTGGCATTGACTATTGAAATCTTTTATCATGACCTTAATAAAAATGTACCCTTCACTCATTAAACATGGGAAGTTTCATCAAAATTATAGAGTAGTTGGACCTTCCACCATAGCTTAAGTAGTTGGAGCTTCCAATTTGACGCCTAACTCATCCAAACCCACCTAGAGGACCCCCTACTGCTTCCAGAGGAAGAGTGGTGCCCCTTGCCTATAAAAGGGGTAGAGGGGATTGATGATTCCTACTATTTATCATTGTATTATGTAGTATCTAGATGCCTCATGAGTCATGATGATTAATTTCTTGAGAGACATTTATTTTGATCGTTTGATGTGATTTTCTATCATTCTATCAAGAACATATTTCAATATTTTTAGTTTATAATTTTATAGTCGATATGTGATCATGATCCACCATTTGACATCTTATGCATCTTATATTTAATTGTATTTTCATATTTATGTAGCAATGTGTTTATTTGATGTTGTTGTTGCTTTAGATGTTAAAAAAATTGAAAAAAATGGTTATGTTTGTATTTTTTTTATGCTTTACGACATGTGCCGATATTTTCCGATATTTTTGCTGTTGCTGCCAATAAGTTACATTCCGGACCCTCAGCAATATATTTGCCGACACGGTATATGCAACTATGATCAGAAGCTCAAAGAAGCAAAGAATCATGTCAAAATAAAGGTAAAAGACTCGGATAAAAATGATTCACCTTCACAACAAATGCAAGTACCTACGACATTCCATAGGAGTAGATATTTACAAGAAACAACTATTTCCTTTTCAATGACACAATTAAGACCACGAATGTTTATTTGTCAGCCAAAATAAGGATACTGAATGGAAGCTTTATCTGTTTGCAGGGGCCCAGCCATAGCCTTTCGCTTTTTCTCAGAAGATTTCTTTACCACAAGCTCCTTGTTTAGATCTGTCCCGGAAACTATGGCTCCGAAGGACTCGTACCAATCATGGACATTGATTACATCACCATGTTCTTGAGCCAAATTATATCTGCAGATGATCTCCAGATTAGAGGCATAAATTTACGTGTTGAGCAGAGAGTCTTAATTTACAGAGCTATATTAAATGATGTAAATAGGCATGTCATCAATTCTGTCAAAGTGAATTACGCGAGAGAAGTGTCATGCATGGATGAAGATAATCCAACTAATCCTCTGCAGCAACCACATTGAAGAGATGATTGGAAATTTATGAGATCATTTTGAACCGTTTTCCGAGTGTCTCCCATAAGGGCCTGCAAGCAGAAAACCATGGCCATCATGATAAAATAAATGCTTTCATTCAGCAAAACTGAGTCAATGATACCTTTCTATCTGACACGTAACATTCACGTTGTTGGTCAGTTGTTACATGGTCACACTAAGCTTTGCACCCACAATAAAATAAATAAACGCATTTATATCATACGAAATGGTCACAATCTCTACCCACTTTAGGCATTTTAAAAGCAAACTATAATATGCTTTGGTTCAGTTTTTAAATTACAAAATATTTTTTGTGCTCAAAATAAAAGCCCTGTTGGGAAGTTCAGACCACACACTTCATATAAATTTACATTGTGAAAAGAATTAATGGCATTGCTGTAATCTAAGTCACCTGGTTCGAATTTGTGTTCGAATTTGACGACCTTGAAATTCAGCAAAAAATTGGCACTTAAAATTTTGGCTATAAAATCGGCATAAAATTTGGCATTTAAGTTTGAATTAGTATAAAATATAGAAAGTAAAAAATATATAAAAAAAATCAATAAAATTCATTATAATTCATAATGATACAATTTTAATTTTATAGGGTACATTACTGATAACTTGATAATCAGTTTCTATGGGTTTTATTCGGTGTTTAACAGAGAAAAATATGAAGATAGGAAAATAGCAAACAACCTAATTGATAATAGTGTACAGACTTCAATTTTACATAGGCTAAGCAAGCAATCTACTTAAATAATTAATGAAAAAAAATTCAAAACCTGGATCCTTGAGGCCAGATGCTCGAAGCTTGGACTGGGATATTGGAATTTTACCTAGCCCATAGAAACCCGACACTCACTCACTGCTACAGTCCGCTATTGACTGGAGTCGGCCCCCACTCTCAAGTCTCGGTGCTCACTGGACACGGCCAACAGTTTATTGGAGCCTCAATCCGGCCCGTTTGGAGTCTGCAACAATCAGGCAACGGGAATCTATGAATACACGTTCAGCAACAACAACGCCAGGCCTCAACTTTCAAGCGATTCAGCACTCTACGACTTGTGAGTATGTACTCTGCACACAGTGGAATCCTGAGTCACGGTCCACGAACAACGACCACACTTCACTCTTTCGGAATCAGCGCTATGCTCCTACAACCACACTTCACTCTTCACTGGCAGGTTCGATGCTCGATCTTCAATGCTACTATTTAGAATGAACAATGAGCAATCGCATGGAATGTAGAATGAACGACGGCAGGAGGACTTGGGACTTCGTTCAAGTAAGAATTAGGGTCACCCGTGGGCGCGAAGGGGATCAAACGAACCTTGAAGACGATTTTTTTACGATTTTAGATTAATTCTCCGAATTTGTGGCGAATTAATTCGCCTAAAATTCACCGAACTAAAAAAAATTCGAATTCACCCAAAAAAATCGTCGAACTTGAACGAATAAATTCGTATGCCTGAAAAAATCGGCGATTTTCGAATTTCAAGGCGAAAAATCGCCAAATCCAGTGACTTGGGCTGTAATACCCTGATTTTTGGATATGTGATTAATAACAGGTAAGGGTATGTACCTTGGATTGTCAAGACATGCCAATTTTGTAAAATGGAGGCCTATGTGGCATGTGCAAATGCACCATTAAGCATCACGTGCATCCAATCATGTAGATATTTATATTGTCTTTTGTTCTTGGGCAAGAACCTTGAACCCATCACTTTTGTACTTTGTATAATTCCACTAATAAAAAAGAAGGCTGGATTACCTTTGTACTACAAGAAATTGGATGGGAACATAGGTGATGTAGGGGATTGTGAGATGGGCTCATCTGATGTAGGGGAATGTGAGATGGGCTCGTCTTACTATGTGCACATCAATCTTAAACGCCCTACAAATCCACATTAAGATTGCTGGTTGTGGACTTGATCCGTATTATGTTTTTGTTGGCTGCCCTCACATTTCATATAAATAAAGGGGGGACTGTCTTTTTATCACTTGTACTTGTTCACTCATGTAATCACATACTTGTGTTAGAGATATAAGAGGTAAGGCAAACTTGTCTTCTTGTAATCTTCCTCGTGTATTTTCTCTCTTTGTCTTGAGCACTATGGTTCTTGGGGGAATTTCAAGGGAAGACTAGGGTTAGGGTTTCACCCTAAGGAGACAAATAAGACCAGGGTTTGGGATAAATCCTAGAGGAGAAAATGAAATATTATCTTGTAGCTCTTGTGAGAGAAGAAGACAAGAGTTTTGTGGCATTTGGAAACCCTAGTGCTACTTGGTGCTTGTTTTGGAGGAGAGAGGAGACGTCCCTGTACACTTTTGTGATGCCACTGTATATGCAAAGGAGGACTTCTTGGTGTTGATGCTAGCTTGTTGTGGATCTTTGGTGCAGTAATGATATTTGGTTAGGGGTGATTTCTAGCTAGGAAGAGTTGGTGGCTAAGGTTTTCCTATGACTTCCCTAGCTAGGGGTTGGAGACCTTGGCATTTACCAACTTGTGATACGTTGTACTTCATCTTTTATATATATGAAGTGTTTCAGCTGTCCTAATATTGTGTATTTGCAGATTTGATTTTCAACTTATGATATCTTCATGATTGAGTATAATCTAGTGATGATTATGCATGCTAATTTGACATAACATAGAGCTTAATTGGTTAAGTGATTTAACACATTTAAAAGATAGGTGGGGAAGTTTACTTCCATGTCTATATAACTGGGGAGGGTTCTCTGAAAACTTTCTTTGAGGGAGGTCACAACTTTTCTTTGCAATCCCATTCTGTTGGGGATTGAGAAGCACTTTTGGTTCCTTCTTGATCTCTTAACTTACCAGTTGTTCCATTCTATCAATAACAAATGCCTAGTAGTTTCTATGGAAAATGACCATCCAACATAACTAATCCAATAATTTGTGGAGCCTCTTGCTCCCTCTGTACATGAGTACTCAACTCCCTCTTGAGCTGTGCAATTAATTCTAAGCATAAATAGGATCTGCAAGCATTCATTACTTACACTTGTCAGTA
Source organism: Pseudotsuga menziesii (assembly GCA_001517045.1). NCBI lineage: Eukaryota > Viridiplantae > Streptophyta > Pinopsida > Pinales > Pinaceae > Pseudotsuga > Pseudotsuga menziesii. The sequence continues at coordinate 486,497 of LPNX010561201.1, forward strand.
CTACTGATACATCTCTTTGTTTAGATGTCATTGATCTAGTCAATTAGTCAGGTCAATCAAATGCAAAAGTATCAGATCTCTTACCATCTTTATCACCTTGATGACCAATGAATTCCTTCAGCCAAGATCTATAAAGTTCAAACCCAACAATTCAAGTCCTTACTGTGCTTTGGAAACCCTTACCTTAAGATCATGTAGACTCTGTTACCCTCAAAACAGAGTTAGCTACAACCTAAGCTCTGATACCATGTTGAAGTTTTAGGGTTAGAGGAGTTATTAACATAAGTAATAAAATTTAATGCATAAACATAGTTATAAAATCATATTAAAAATAGTATCGCTCTAATAATTTAAACTGTAATAAAACAAACATAATTTTCATCTCTTTCAACTTGACGCTTCATTAGTCACTGCGTTAAAGTTGGTGGTCGAGATTCATCAAAGGGCATGTACAGTAACATCATGATAAGGTAATGTACATGAGATATCAGAAGTAAAGAATCATAACCATTATTTGAATCAGCCTTATACTCTGATACTTTAGGTTGATCTTGTCACCTAAGGGACAAGTCAACTGAGTAAACAAATGTCGTACCTTGAGAGATAGGGTTAAATCAGAAGGAGACAGACCTGAAATTCTTAGTCAGCAAGAAGAGAAACTTCAATTCAATACTCGGACTTTAACAACACAGTCATACCCAGTACAATCACGTTGTGCAGAGACACACAGTCATACTTTTACACAGTCATACTCAGTACATAGTCAAACTCAACAGAGACTCACAGTCATACAGAGCAGTGACACACAATCATAGATAAACTTTACATTGGGCAGTGACCCAAAGTCTGCTGAATAAAGACAAACCATTCACGTTGAATACTAAAAACGTAGTCACGCTGCAAGAGAGAGCAGTAAGGCTGCAAGAGAGAAAGATCACACTGCAATAGATAGCAGTCACGGTGCTGCAAGCGAGAAAAGTTCACGTTGCTACAAGTGAGAATGCACACACACCCATAGTCACACAGAGAACCGGTCTTGTGGATGAACAAACATATGGATGAGGAAGTCACATGGAGATACATGCCTACGAACACGTAGAGGAAGCAATCATACGAAGGTGCAGTCACGTAGAGTACGCGAAGGAAGCATCACACGGAGGACATTCACGCTCATTAACAACAAACGGTCACGCTGTGGTCACATTAGGGAAGATCATTCTAGAGCAGGGTGCTCATAGTTACACAAGAGAAGAGTGAATCGTCCTGCTGAGAGCAAATACACAGTCGCGCAAGTGGGAGATGGGAACAATCACACGAAGGAAGGGATTGTAGTCATGCAAAGGAAACAGTTGTGCGGGAGCAACAGAGTAGACATGGTGAGTAGCAAAGGAAACACGATCACACGAAGTGATACACGATTACAAAGCTCATAGAAATGCAGCTAGCTGAGCATTGTACAGTCACGCAGATGCGAACGAAGGAGTAATCCAAAGAATCAGATCCCGATCCATATGTTGGATAAGCTCAAAAATGCTTTTTATAAGGCCGTGACTACATAAAATAAGTTAACCAAATAAAACCATAAAATAAACGTTCATAAAAAACTTAAAAAGGGTTCAAATCATAACCAAAGGTCCAAAGATAAAGATAATAAAAAGGTCAAATGATTTTATAAAATAAAATCATAAAATAGAAATGACTTAGGATAGTGTACAAAAGGTCCTAAGGGTGTCATAAAGTTAAACCAAACATAAAGTGGTCCAAAGATAAAAATAAAATCATAAACAACAAATTGTCCAACCATAGAGTAAATGGTCCAATGATTTTATAATAAATGGTCCAAAGGTCTCATAATAAAATTCACAAGGTAAGAGTCATCATAACAAAGGTACACACAATAAGAGTGCTTGGATCAAGTAAGATAAACGACCATGAGTCAACCAAGGAGGTCATAATAAAACAACCTACATACCCAAAAGATCAAGGTGAACCAACAAGACCAAGGACATTAATCTTTTCTCTCTTTGAAGGTACATTGTTTCATATATTTTATCATCACAGTATAACGGGAAGATCCAAACTTGATGGTAAGATCCTTTAGTCCTTAATACCGCTCCTAAGGGTTATGTGCTAAGGACATCATCAAGGAGTGGCCAGTGCCTTGAGAAGCAACCTAAATGTAACGATTAGGAGAGAGGACATCACACAACATCATCTTCTATTCTTAAAGAATGGCTCTCATCCGTAGGCTGAGTTTTATTCCTAGACTGAATCATGTTGATCAACCCCTGGACCCTAACCAAGTTCTTCGTTCTCCCGAAGAATGGTCCTCAGCACTAAGCTGAGCCTCAGTCCTAAACTGGAAGTTGATCAACTACCTGCAAGACCTACATGGACATTGTGTCCCCTGCCCCAGACCAAAATATGTCTCTTCCTCTACCTGCAGGATCTACTTGGACATCATGTCCCTAGTCCCAGACCAGAATACCCTAGAGGCACATAGGGGCCCTAGCCACATGCTAGGGGCTTTTCCATGGCATCAACCTGCTTGGTCCCTGACCAAAAACCCCAAGAGACTATTGGGGGCCCTAGGGTACCTTCTAGGGTCTCACTCTATCCTAGTTAACTCACTAGAGTACCATCCTCCCTGAGAATGTGTCTCGCAGCTGCACCAACTTTAACACTCCCTCTTAGCAAGAGAGGCATTCTCAACAACACTAAGCTTGTCTCAGAAGTGCTTAGACTTTGACAGAGGCTTAGTCAGTCAACACATTGGTAAACTTTTCTACTTGACAGAGCAGACTACATCATGTCCCAAACATGGTTAACCTTCCTCTTGATGTGTTCCTACTTGTCATAGAGTACATGATTTTCTGAGAGCTTGATCTTTTATAGATCCACTTGGAAGTTATAATTGACTTCCCGTTGAGAACAACTTTTCACACGTCATTTAACATCTTCCAAACTTGATGTTTGGTTGCCACCTCATAAATGCAGGCTTCTAAAACAGTGGCGTTGCTTTGGAAGGGTTTCCAAGTGCATTGAGGGTGGATTTGGAAGGGTGGATTGTGTTTCCCACGGATGTGCACACCGTCAACCGAAAATATTTTGAATGACTATCTCCTGACAGAAGGCAGAGGTGCGGACTTGGGGGCAAGCAAAGAGTTGAGTGTTGTCACCTGATCCCGACTCCTCTATTTAGGCAAAATTCCCAACAAAATCCAAAGGGGGTAGTCCCTATGGAAAGTTACCAAGGTTATTAGGATTATCCAACTAGTTGATGGTTTGTTTATTGAGTTTTGGGAGTTAAAAGTGGGGTTTCAAGATATAACTGCAACAATAGTTTAAAAGAGTCCTTTTAACAGCATGAATTCAAAATCACTGTAAAATATATAAAAGATGCAGGATACTTGATATTGATAATATGCGAATGAGAGTGCAAGGACCAGTGCCTTATGGAGTCAACACAGTGAGGAATTGATAATTGCTGAAAAAGGGAAATGTTGTGTGCGTGTATCTTGGTAAATTTTAAATTATTAGATTTGTGAATCTTGGTTAGGGAAAGAAGGAAAACTCTCGAGATACCGTAAAGGTACAGAGAGAAATGTCCAGAAATTAGGCTTTGGTGGTTTCGTACAAGGACATGTTAGCTGCCAAAGTCCCAAGAGCGTGTTCAACACTACACCAACCACGGATGTAGTCTAACGGTGCCCCCAAGATCTAAGTACAATGGTTCCAGCTTCCCTAGGAAGAATTTGCTCCCACAAAGTCTAGTTGAGAAGCATCGGGTTTTCGCTTCTCTTTTAGGTAGTTAATTTTATTAGGTGACTGATTAAGTTAAATGTGAGAATTAATCAATCTACAATGATTATGGGTATTCCAATCATGTAGAGCATACACAATGTAGAAAACTGGTTTATTTCGATTTCATTAATGATGAAAATTGTAACAACCCTCCGACAGAGAGCACTCTTGATCCACCTTATGGCGAGATTCAAGAGATTTATGGAAAACAAGAAACAAATGCCAAAAGGAAATAAATAAAGCAGTAAACTCTCCGATAGAGAGCACTCTTGATCCACCTTTCGGTGAGATTCAAGAGATTTTGGATTCCCTTTATTTCTTAACAATATGATAAACAAAACTAATCTAAAATAAAAAAAATTAAACCTCTCCGATAGAGAGTGCTTTTGATCCACTTTTCAGTGAGATTCAAGAGACTTGTTATCACATATAGTAGCTAGGCTACCATATTCTATTTTTCAGATTTCAGTACACTTTTCGGCCAATTCCCTTACATATGAGATGCTGAGATGAGTATCTATGATGGATCATTATTTGATGATGGACTATAGTACTCTCCCATGCCATGATTGAGTCTCAGGACACTCAGATTTGAGGACTGACGTAGTCATTTAGCCATTTTGCAGAGCAATAGTGCCCAGAGTTGCAGCAGTAGTTTCTCATTGGACAGATGTAGGTTCAGATTGATTATTTACATGTACATGGCTCAACAGATATTATCTTGTGTTATGGTTATCATTGCTTTTATATTCATTCTTGTGACATGTCTTAGCATCTAGTGTCATGATCTGGCAGTCATATAAATATGTGGACTTGGATGTATTGATATTATGTATGTATGTCCCTACTTAGACCTGGAAGTTCTTGACCCATACTCATTGGTTTTACCCTCCTTAGAGAGAATAGAGGTGATCATTCCCACCATACTTTGGCTTCCTAGTATTGATTTCATTGTTCACTATCTCCACCCATCTATTACCTTCCAGTTATGTTTTTAGCCCGACCTACTACTTGACTTTGGCATGGAGGACCTTTCCCCACTAGAGCCTCTTTGTTAGACAAGCTTCCCTATTTATTTGTGTCTTGGCTCCGAGTTGCCTAGGTTGTGTTGGCTAAACCTGAAACAAATAGCACTGCCATCAATACAGTGTATTTGGAAATGAAATGAATATCTTATGAAAAAGCCCATTCATGAAAAGTAGTGTTTTTAAACATACATGAATGCGAGGCAAGCCTAATGAAATTGGCTTTGAAGTATATTGAAATGAATATATTGTGAAAAACCATTCATGAAAAGTAGTGCTTTTAAACATACATGAATGCATGAAGCCTCAATAATAAAAAACCCATGTAATAAATGCATTGACCAAGGCGATGGAAATTCAAAGGCCCAAAAAGCAATGGTTCTTAAAAAGTCATATCTAAAGATTGTTGGCCTCAATTGTATTTGATTTGGATTGTGAGCATTTGTCAAGATGAATAAACACCTCTGAACGTAACTTATCCATTTGTGAGACACTGCCATCCCCTCTGTTGTTGCTTGTCCGACATATGCTAGAGTGAGTATCCCCTTTCCATATCCAAAGTATCACAGTGTCGAGTTGGTAATCACTCTTCAGCCTAGCCTTTTGATTTTATCCTTCACCCTTCACTAGCAAATTGATTACAACTATGAAGTTAGTATGGTCTTGAAAGTCTGGTCTAAGTTATAGTTAATTAATGAAACTCTATATTTCGTTGATAGATCGCCAGTGAAATGATTGATAATTGTTATAATTGTTATTTGAATGATTTGTAGAGCATGTCTTAACCTTTAAACACTTGGAGCAGATGGATGTTAGCCTAGGTTATATTATGATCATTTACAGATTATTATTTTATCTGTCTAGGCATATTGGATATTATTCTTGATTATGCAGAGATCTGTAAGGTGTATGAGTATGCACCTTAGATGGATTTGGACTCCTTGAGTCCAATGAGACAGCTTGTTTTCCGTTCTGGGCAATTACAGTGATGATTTGTCTCAGTGTACCATTCTAGTGCAATTTTGCCATGTTGAATGGCTTGTCAAAGCAGAGAGATGATTTGTTTGGTTCACCTAGGCGTTGTATGAGGGGGTGGTCCAGCCACTTGTTTTTACCATATTACCCCCCTTCCAGAGAGCCTAGAGAGCTCAGTTTGACAACGTTGGCACTCTGAGGCAGTTTTGGCCATGTCACGTTTCCCGAGGGAAATTTAAAATAATAGAAATGGCTACTGAAGAATTCGATTTGGGCTACTGAGGCAAGGAAATGGCATGGGATGAGTTCTGATGATGAGTGTGATGTCTTTCACTCCTCCAGCAGTTTCAGCACTTGGATGGACCTACATCCATCTCTCCGACATATTTTATTATTTTCTGAAGCTTTTAGAGGCTCACGATTTCCTCAGAGAGGCACTATTTTGCAATTAAAAAATATATTTATTTTTATTGTGCCATGGGGACACACTAGGGGAGTTAGTTAATACCCCCTGAACCCACCATGAGCTTTATTTATTTTTTTGAGTGGAATCCCCTCTCTTAGGGTGATTTGGTCCATTGATATATTATATTATTGTATTGATCCATGTACTTTATGTTGAGATCATCTCAACCGTTGATTAGAACATTTTGATCTTTTAATCTTATCGACCCATTTGGAAAGTGGTTATGATTATGGTATCTCTCATTCTTATTTAAAGGAGAGAACTTCTCATTTGTAGGGGTCTTTGGCTCTTGGATCTAGATAATAGAAAAACTATTCATCTGGAAATTTTTGGATCTCCGTTGCATCTGGTGTTCTTCAATGGTAATTGAAAAGTCTATTGCTTTCTAGCATTTGGGTGTTTGTGGTGAGATCTATATATTTTTGTAAACATTGCCTTGTCTACAGGAGGGCGACTTCACTTGGGCATTTTTGCAGGGCTTCCTCAACTTGCTTGTTTGGCATCGCTTATATCAAGGGGTTTTCATTAGTATCATTGTGATCTATGATTTCATCTTGCTATTTTTCTGTAGCATTTGTTTTTTTCTCTTGACGCATCAAATCTGATATGGTTGACGTTTGTTGTGCAAGAGAGAGGGCGCATTGATTTCCTTGGGCAAATCGTTTCACATAGAGGCTTTCTCCAAATCTTCTCAAATTGATCGAGACAGCATAGATCACCATCATCAAGGCATCTACAAGGTTATCCATGTAAGATCTACAGGTTAGTTCTTTTCTTGATCTCAATCCATTGGCATCTTCATTTTCATGTCAAAACCCTAAATATTAAAAAATAAAAAAATATTATAGATCAAACCGCTTGATCTCTTGGCAAACCATTTCTGGGTTTTGTAGATCGGGTCAAACCCCAAGTGGGTCTTCCTAGACGTTTTGCTTAGGTGACTCCATTGGGCCCAAATCCCAAGGCACTGTTCTGCAAACCCTAGCGCAACCCTTCATTTTTCCATTTTCTCTTGCGATTTGATCTTGTCCTTGAGGCTCGAATACTTTAATATTGTTATACCTTGCTTCGAGTCTATCCCGTGGTACAAGATAGTCCCAATCCTGTTTTAACCCTCCCTGCATTGGTCATGCTTCCCAAGGCAGTGGATATTGTCATCTTTTGCTAGTACCTTGATTCTGGATCTAGTAATAGGCTCATAAGTCACTTGTATTTTAAACTTGGATCAAATTCCATATCTCATAAACCCCTGATCCAAGCCCTAATTCACCTTGTGACTTCATCCATAGATCTAGGTTTTACTTCACCTTACACCTTACGTACTTCAACTCCATTTGATTTGATCTAGTGTTTTGGTCTAATCTCTCCTGTCAGAAGTAGATCTGGGTCTCCCCCATTGTTTCTTGGGCTAAGACAACATCAAGTGAAGATTGCCTTGACTGGCATGGCAACCATCCATTTGGGAGTCGAGGCTATCTTGGTTCCACTTCTTTAGTTGCCCATCCCTCTACCATCCATCCTGGATCCACTTCATAGAGGCAACTACAAGTTTGGTGATAACATTTTGGCGCTGTTGTCGAGGAGGTAGAGGCCTACCTTGGTTCGACATACCTCACCTCTCCTACGACATATCTCTTTTCGGTGAATTACTTGCGTAGTTCACCTGGCGACTCCACCTCGTGACTCTACTGAGGACCGTACCCAACGTAGTATTCTTAAGTTCCAAAGTCACGTCTTACAATAGAGAGAGCGATTCAGAAAAAAGAGATGATCATGAAAATGATGATTGAAATGAGCAAACTAATACAAAACTTATACGGTTTGGTTCTAAATCAACACAAAGAAAATATAAGATGTGATGAGCATTTCCATAAATCTTCTGAGAATGTTTATACCAATGATTATCCTCAAACTAGGTCGGCAAAGAACATTTCAGATAATCAGGTTGTGACAAGGTGTCAAGTAAGGAATAACTTGAAAAATCAAGACATTAATAAAAAGCCAACTATAAAAGAAAATTCTCTCAAACAAAGGAATACCACTCGTAAGCCATCGAATATTCCTCCTAAGGGCATCTTGAAAAATAATGAACAGTCCTCGAAAATGACATCTCAAGAGACTAGGAAGACAGTAAGTCCAGGCCTTGTTAAACCTCGGAATAAAGAGCCAATGCAAAGAAAGCAAGTAAGTCTCCCTAGCAAAGAAGTTTCTCATGTGATACAAGAAAGTTTAAATACGAATGTGCTAGGAAAACTTTATGGGTCTTCAGTCATGGTGTCTTTGAAAGAGCTCATAGTCATCCCTTATGTTAGAGCGCAGGTAATGAATCTATTGGGATTTAAAACAGGTGACAAAAGCCAAGGAAAGCCTTGTGACTTGAAGGTCGAATTAAGCCATTTCTTTTCCAAACCAAGTATCCCTATGCCTCTTGATGAATTACTAAAGATCCCTTCCTTATTTGACCAAGCTACTAAATTTCTAGAGATCAAACCTAAGATTAAAGCTATTGAGAAATTAGCAATTATGAAAAACCCTCCCATAATGATCCAAAGTGTAACTAGCAATGGTGGTGGTCATCCCCCATTCTACATAGATTCAGAAATAAACCAATTGTTTCTTCACAATTGCATGCTAGATTCAGGAGCAGAGGTTAACGTCATGCCACTTAGGGTAATGAAACAACTAGAGCTAAAGCCATCTCGCCATTTCAATAACGTATGTGGAATGGACTCTCGACCTGTTGAGTCAAAAGGGATAATTGAGAATTTAAATACAAGGCTAGCAATATACCCAGAGATTGAAATAAACATGAATGTTTTAGTTTTAATTTTTAAACATACCAGATACATGGGGAATGTTGTTGTCTAGAGAATGGACCGCTAAGTTAGGAGGAAGCATCCAAATGGACCTCTCATATGCCACCATCCCTATCGGAGAAAATGCCTCTTATAAATTAGTAAATGAAAAGCCAATGACTGAATATGTGGAAACACCTAAACACCTTTTCGAGGAAGCCATGCATCCTACAGAGGAAGTCGAAAACTATATGGTGTTGGAAAACTATTGGGAAGAGCCTCGACAACATCCTTTTCCTCCCAGCCAAGTATGGAAGATGCATTTTGATGGAGCTAAATCTAGGCATGGTGCTGGAGCAGGAATTGTCCTTATTTCTCCCTCTGGAAAAGAAAAGTATTTTTATTTCCATCTTGAGTTTGAAGCCACAAATAATGTGGCCGAGCATGAGGCTTTACTTTTGGGATTAGAGATTGCTCGAGATCAGAAAATCAAATGCCTGAGCGTTACAAGTGATTCAGATTTAATTGTGTCCCAGGTAAAAAATCAATTTGCGGCTAAGAACAATAGACTTGGAGATTATCGAAATGTTGTTTGGGATACCATTGAAATGTTCGATGCCTTTGCGATCCAAATAGTTCCAAGAGAGAACACCTTGGTTGATGCATTATCAGTAATAGCATGCACCTTTGAAATCCCAAATCACCCTAAAGAGGAGTGTAAAGTCGAAGTATTATTTAGACCATTAGTTCCTGATAATCAAGATCATTGGCAAGTCTTCGATAATGATGCTCAAATCATTGCTTTCTTACAGCACTCAAATAATTTTCAGAACTACAGTGTCGATTTGGAAGATAAAGTAAACAACCTATCTTTGCAAGACGTTGATGTTATGAAGTTAACAATCCCTCTAGAAAAGAATTTCAATAGACATGATGAATATAAGGGTAAAAGAGTTGAACCAGTAGATGAGGTCATAGAGATTAACATTGGAACCCTAGTTTCTCCTAAAATGGTTAAAATTGGAAAGAATGACTCCCGAAATGAGAGAAAAGCTATTGAAAATCTAATTAGAGAATACAAGGATGTGTTTTCCTGGACGTATGACGATCTTAAAACTTTTGATCCTGCCATTATTGAGCATACTATCCCATTGAATGAAGGAGCAAAACCTTATAGACAAAAGTTGCGAAATGTTAATCCTAAGCTAGCCCCCTTAATCAAAAAGGAGCTTGAAAAGATGTTACCTGCTGAAATTATCCAATCAGTTCGACACACCACTTGGGTTTCTAATCCTGTGATTGTGAGAAAGAAGAGCGGTGAATCAGGATATGCATAGATTTTAGAAATCTAAATTAAGCGTCTCTTAAAGATAACTACCCTTTGCCGAACATGGAGAATTTACTGCAAAGTGTTACAGGCACAGGGATGTTTTCAATGTTAAATGGTTTTTCAGGATACAATTAGGTGCATATTAAAAGGGAAGATAGAGAAAAAACAACTTTTACAACTCCATGGGGAACTTTTGAGTACATAAGAATGCCTTTCGGGTTATTAAACGTTGGCTCAACTTTTCAAAGAACTATGGATCAAGCCTTCAATGACCTCATTGGAAAGATTATCGCCATTTATCAAGATGACCTAACAATTTTTTCCAAAGAACGAGAGGATCATGTGAAACATTTAAAGAGGGTGTTCGATCGGTGTAGGAAGTTTGGTATATCTTTGAATCCCAAAAAATCCACTTTCGAAATTGATGAAGGTAAGTTATTGGGGCATATTGTGTCTAAAGAAGGTGTTAAGATAGATCCTGAGCGTGCCCAAGCCATTAATACTATTGTTGCACCCCATAATGTTGCTTCCCTACAATTCTTCTTTGGAAAAATAAACTTCGTCCGAAGATTTATTCCGAACTTAGCAGAGTTAGCCAAGCCTCTAAATGCTCTTCTTAAGAAAGATGCGAAATTCGTCTACGATAAAACCTATGAAACATCATTCATTAAACTAAAGAAATCCATTTCAGCTACTCATGTTTTAGCATGTCTTGATTACAGCAAGGAGTTTCTAATCTATTCATACGCTTCTGAAGAGACCATTGCTGGAGTTCTGTTACAAAAGAACAATGAAAATCATGAGCAACCTATAGCTTTTATAAGTAAAAACTTGAGGAATGCTGAATTAAAATACACTACTACAGAAAAGCAAGCCTACGCTCTAGTCAAAGCACTAAAACATTTCAGAACTTACATAGGGTACTCCAAGATTAAAGCTTTCATGCCATATCAAGCAGTTAAGGATGTTTTATCGCAAACAGATGGTATAGGTGTTAGAGGAAACTGGATTTCACACATCCAAGAATATGATTTAGAGATCAAACCCATTAAAATCGTGAAAGGTCAAGGTTTGGCCCAATTATTAACTGAGAAAAGTAATAGTCATGCAGTTAATCTTGCTAGCGAGCATGAATCTCATATTTTGCATATTGATGAAGACCATGAATGGTATAAGGATATTATCTATTTTTTGAGAAATCTATCTTGCCCTGATTATTTGGTAGATCACCAAAGGAGAGCCTTAAGGTTGAAGGTGAAAAAGTATGTATTAACTCAGGATGGTCTGGGTTGGAGGAACCCTGATGGAGTAATTTTGAAATGTGTTAATGTGGAGGAATCCAAGACCATCATTAAGAAAACGCATGCGGGTGTTTGCGGTGGACATTATGCACCTAAAACAACTGCAGCAAAGATTATGAGAGTAGGATATTATTGGCCAACCCTTTTCAAGGATGTGCACTCTTTTGTGAGAGCATGTCAAGAGTGTCAGTTTGTCTTAGGAAAACCCAAGTTGCGAGCTTTGTTGCTAAACTCAATTGTAATAGAAACTCCTTTTCAACAATGGGGTATGGATTTTATTGGGCCCTTTGATCAGAATTCAAGTCATGGATATAAATACATCTTGACTTGCACGAATTACTTTACTTGATGGAATGAAGCTATACCAACTAAGAAGTGTACAACTGCAGTAGTCGTCAAATTCTTGGAAGAAAACATTGTCTCTTGGTATGGATGTCATATAAAGATAACCACTGACAATGCTAAAGCTTTTAGCAAGCTAGAGATGTCAACTTTTTGCATGAATCATGGAATTACATTATCCCATTCATCTAACTATTATCCCCAGGGTAATGGTCTCGTTGAATCCAGTAATAAGAATTTGATTAAGCTTTTGAAAAGAATGGTTGGAGAGAATAAGAGAAGTTGGGATAACAAACTAAAGTATGCACTGTGGGCCGATAGAACGACAGTAAAAAGAATCACAGGCAAAGCTCCTTTCGAATTGGTTTATGGGCATGATTGTAGGCTTCCAATTAATATGCAAATCCCAATATATGAATTGTTGCAACAAAATACTTCAGATTAGGAAGCATTTCAAGCAAGAATTGACAAGTTAGTGGAACTTGTAGAAGTAAGAAGGCTGGCATTTGACAAAATTGTTATTGAACAAGAGAGAGTTAAGGGGACTTTCGATCAAAGAACAAGAGATGTAAAATTTGGAATAGGAGACATAGCCCTACTATGGGATAAATTAAAAGAGAAACCTGGAAAACATGGAAAGTTGGAAAAAATATGGATGGGTCCTTATCGAGTATCTAGTATAGCCGAAAAAGGATCAGTTTATTTGGAAACTCTGGACGGGGATGAATTTGAACTTCTTGTGAATGGGCTTTTGCTAAAGCATTACTTTCCGCCCATCGCGTGAATCTTGTCTTGCCTAGTAGGGTAGAGTAGGTAGGACTTGAATAAGCATTCTAGGTAGTAGTGTAGCTTTTTTTTGTCTTTTCTTGAAGCTTGCTTTTCAAAGCACTTGTGTAGTCTTCAGTTTTTGCCATTTTTTCCTGCACAATAAAATCAAACTTTTCTTAAAGTTATGGTTATAGATTAGATTTACTTTCTGCTTTTCAATTTCATGCATTTAAGTTTTAGTACACAGTGTTCTAATGACCGGTCTGTGACTTTGGTATAGCTCTACACATTTTGCATGTAGTTGGTGACATTTTTGTAGCCGTTGTTGAGCTGGATTGATGGATCGAGGATGCGAGTAGCAGAGTGCGAGGACCAGAGATTCTGAGGTTCTCAAGTGCTCTATTCAGTAGAGCACCTGTCCCACCTGGAGCCAAATGTTATCACATATATAGTAGTCGGGCTACCATATTCTATTTTCAGATTTCAATACACTTTTCAACGAGTTCCCTTACATATGAGATGTTGAGATGAGCATCTACGATGGATCATTATTTGATGATGGACTATAGTACTCTCCCACGCCAAGACTGAGACTCAGGGCACTTAGATTTGAGGACTGATGTAGTCATTTAGCCATTTTGTAGAGCAGTAGTGCCCAGAGTTGCAACAGTAATTTCTCATTGGACAAATGTTGGTTCATATTGATAATATACATGTATATGGCTCAACAGATATTATCTTGTGTTATGGTTATCATTGCTTTTATATTCATTCTTGTGACATGTCTAGGCATCTAGTGTCATGATCTAGCGATCATAAAAATATGTGGATTTGGAGGTATTGATATTATGTCTGTATGTCCCTACTTACACCTGGAAGTTCTTGACCCATACCCATTGGTTTTATCCTCCTTAGGGAGAATAAAGGTGATAATTCCCACCATACTTTGGCTTGCTAGTGTTGGTTTCATTGTTCACTATCTCCACCCATCCATTACCTTCCAGTTATGTTTTTAGCCTGACCTACTACTTGACTTGTGGCATGGAGGACCTTTCCCACTAGAGCCTCTTTGTTGGACAAGCTTCCCTGTTTATTTGTGTCTTGGCTCTGAGTTGCCTAGGTTGTGTTGGCTAAACCTGAAACAAATAGCGCTACCATCAACAAGGTGTATTTGGAAATGAAATGAATATCTTATGAAAAAGCCCATTCATCAATGACAAAGGGGGAGATTGTTGATGAAATTGTCATTGATGCCAACATGGTCTTGAAATGGAAACCCCACAGGTTGATGTCATGGTGGTTCTTGTCCCATAGAGATCCCCTTGCTTGATGAAAAAGCCCATAAAGACTTGGAATCCTTGCAAAGGTCATGGAGCCCACTACTGGCAATTGATATGGTTAGATGGCATGATAAGCCTTGATGGAGATGATAATTCTTGAAGATGGTCCTAAGTGCATAAGGAATATCTTGCACCCACTTATATGATAGATGGCCATGACCCTGCATAAAGCTCTTAATACCATAAAAGTTCGTGAAGAAGCCATCAAGAAGAATTCAAGTCATTTCATGATGGCCTGCACAAATTGAAGAAAATATGAGTAAAGGATCCTGTCAATGCAAGCAAGACCCTCATAAGATGATAGCCCTCGTCATGCCCTTTCCAACGGTAGGTGGCACGTCACGTGGTTCCTCATGGTTGATGAGATATTAACTTTTGAAGTCGACCCAACAAAAATTATAAGTCGGCTCAGTCAAACATTTATGCAAAGTCGGCTCAGTCAAAGTTTTACAAAAAAAAAATATAATATTTTTATAGTATGTCGGCCCCATTAAAAATAATAATAAAATACAAGTCGGCTTAGCAAAATATGGAGGAGAAATTAGTATAAATACCCTCTCAAAGTTTTCATTTTTGGAATGGAAATTTCGGAGGAGCTCTGTGATTTTTACTGAGGCAGCCGCAGCCTCACTAAGGAGAATTTCGGGTACTGTAGCAGCTACAGTAGACAGGAAATTTTTTTAGTTTTTTTTTATCTCTGTAACCTCGTGGGAGCAGCATCTCTGGAAATTCTAGCGGACTGTGGAAACTGAACAGCAGCAGAGAAGACATAAGAATTTTGTGGTAGCAGCAAGAAGAAACAGTCCCGAGATGTTCAACAGTCTCATTGATGGAACAATCCTACAGACCAAGGTTTGATTGATGCCCTTCTCCACTGATATGTGTTGTTTGCAGCAGCATAGATTCGAAGAGGTGGAGATCGTGGACTGAGGCTGCCTCAGGACCGAGGGTTACAGCAGTCTGAGCTTGCAAGCCAAGACAAAGTTTGACATTACCCCAGATCTTCCACAGTGATATCTTTTGGGGTTTAAAAGTATACGCAATCCATGCTAGTTTGATACACAGTCTCTCAACATACACTACAGTCCCAAGTTTCATTAATTTGCAGCAGTTTGTTTTGCTCTTGAAGCCCTAACTCAGAACCGAGGGCTACAACAGATGAAGTTTATTTTTTTTGGAAAAAGGTTGACAGTTTGAACGAGGAATGAGCTTCCAGGCTTAACTGAGGCAAGAGGCAGCCTGACTGAGGAAAAACTTGATGGTCTTAGCAGTGACTAAGGAAATTCGTGGAGGATCTCTGATTCTTTTTGGGTAGTCTGTTGACTGTGGCAGCCATGTAAGTGTCTCTTTTATACAGATTTTTTCTTTCTATGAGCATAAAGAGTTTGGTTGTCTAGTGGAAGATTTCCATAGTCATATCTCAAATTCTCTTGGAAGCCTTTCACACTTAACACTGCCTCTTTACACAGTCCCCAATTCTCACAATACACCATGCAGGACATGTGAAGGTAATGATGGAAGTATGTTAGATGGTGGTTTGATAATCAAAGATGGTTGGAGGCTGAGATAGATGCAAAGGAGAAGTGAAGATAAATACAGTACAAATAGTCCCTAGTTTGGGCTCTTTCATAATCTTTTATGAGGGTGACAGTCCAAGTTTGAAGTGCTGGACAGTCCTACAGCCTAAAAAACACAGTCCCAAATATTTCCACAGAGATAGACTTTTAACTTTTCTTTGGTTTTATGACAGTCCAATTCTTGGACTTGGTCTTGGGTTATTTGCTGAACTGTTTTATGATCTTAAAGGCAAGTTGACTAAGATATTTTTGCAGCAACAAGCAGTGTTGGAGGCCCCTTTTTCTACACCTACAAACTGTCTGATTTTTGGTAAATTTTTATGACAATTGCTGCTAATTAACAGTCCTTTTTGAACTTGTTTGAAAGTTTTTTTTTTCAGCACACAGTCTGAGGTGGATGAGTTCGAGATTGGTGACAACAAGATGTTGAAGAAGTCTGATATCTTAGTTACAGTTTTGATTTGAAAGAAAGCTACAATTTGAAGACAATCTTGACAGTCCCAAAGTGAAGACAAGATCACAGCTGCAGCAGAGTTATAGTTTTTCTTCTTTTGATCTTTTTACCACAGTTCATGTTCTGGGTTTTAACCTCATCATACACCAAGCGTTGAAGTGTGGCTGCTGCTTCATCTTACAGTGTGCAAAAGTTACCAGCTGCCAATAACTGCAGAGCATTACCACACCGTCCGAGTTTTGAAGGGGTCACTATTGCTGATTAGTCCTGAATTCTCCCTTACTGCTGACAGTCAGTTTTTTTTTTTTGGAAGAAGTCTCCAGTTATCTCCAGTTCAAGAGGTTACCAGCAGTTATAGTCCTTGACAGACCCGAGCTTAATAAGGTATGTTAAAGAGTAGAAGAAGTAAAGTGTGAATGAAGTAATGTAAAGTGTAAATGATATAAAGTGTAGATATGTACAGTGTATGTACTGTCCAGTGAAGTGAAAGATATATACATCCACAAAGATGACAGTGCACAAGACTTGATGTTGCCACAGTGACATGCTTAGTATACAAAGTGATGTGCATTAAGATATACACAGGGATGTGTAATACACAGTGATTTGCAGGGATACTCAGTGATGACATGTAAGTTTACACAGCGATGCCATAAAAGTTGCACAATGATGTGATTTAGTTTGATATTGATATAAACTGTAAAGGATAAAGCAGTGAGATAAAGAATGATGAAGAATGTTGCTGAGTATGACAGAGATTAATGACAGTTCACAGAAATGAAGATAGTGATGATGATGTACAATAATAGAAAGATCATGTACTGTGGTATTAGTATGTAAGTATAGGTGCAAGCTGAAGTATGAAGTTGTAACACATGCTACTGTATGAATTGACACACTATGATGCCTTTCCATAGTGACAAGATGACTATACATTCTGTACACCCTGATGACAATGAGTATAAGCAGTGGTAGCAGCAATTTGAAGTTTGATCAAGTCAGCAGAAGATAGGACCAGCAACCAAGTAAACCAGACAATCTAGCAGTAATACGCCTACAGCAAAAGATATGTTAATTAGATGACAATTGGCATGGCAACAGCAGACTTGACTTAAGGATTGATGAGGCTTCTTGAGCAGTGGTTAATGAGCAAAGCAGAGTTTGTTGAGCAGACCTTGATGATTTGACAGTGACTAGAGTACAGAGATTAATGAGCAGCAGTGAGCAGTGGTACAGCAGAGTTGATGTGATGAGCAGAGAAGATGAACAGCCTTGATGTGACAGAGATCTCTTGTGTGACACAAGTATACTGTATTGTAAAAGCAAGCTTGTCTTGCTTTTGAGGTTAGGATACCTCAAACTCTTCTTAGCAGGGTCTAAGAAAACCAGGCAAGGTCCTGGATAAAGAGTAGGTGCTCTTCATATCAGTAGGTGCTGATTTTGCCCAACGGTTGTAGCCGAACCAAACTAATATAAAAAGATTACAAATTTATATGATGTGGTGTTCTTCTGTGTTATGGTTCTTGATGAGTTAAATGCTATGTGTTTATGAAATGTTTATCTGATTGGTAGATTGATGAATTGGTAGTTATCTGTGTCAAGCTAAGAAAAGATTTAAAAATTGGCTTTACACTGATTCACCCCCCCTCTCAGTGTTAACATAATTCCCACCATACTTTGGCTTGCTAGTGTTGGTTTCATTGTTCACTATCTCCACCCATCCATTACCTTCCAGTTATGTTTTTACCCTGACCTACTACTTGACTTGTGGCATGGAGGACCTTTCCCACTAGAGCCTCTTTGTTGGACAAGCTTCCCTGTTTATTTGTGTCTTGGCTCTGAGTTGCCTAGGTTGTGTTGGCTAAACCTGAAACAAATAGCGCTACCATCAACAAGGTGTTTGGAAATGAAATGAATATCTTATAAAAAATCCCATTCATGAAAAGTAGTGTTTTTAAAGATACATGAATGCAAGGCAGGCCCAATGAAATTGGCTTTGAAGTATATTGAAATGAATATATTGAGAAAAAACATTCCTAAAAAGTAGTGTTTTTAAACATACATGAATGCATGAAGCCTCAATAATAATAAATCCATGTAATAAATGCATGGACCAAGGTTATGGAAATTCAAAGGCCCAAAAAACAATGGTTCTTAAAAAGTTAAATCTAAAGATTGCTCGCCTAATTTGTATTTGATTTGGATTGTGAGCATTTGTCAAGGTGAATAAGCACCTCTGAACGTAACTTATCCATTTGTGAGACACTGCCATCCCCTGTGTTGTTGCTTGTCCGGCATATGCTAGAGTGAGTATCCCCTTTCCATATCCAAAGTGTCACAGTGTCAAGTTGGTAGTCACCCTTCAACCTAGCCTTTTGATTTTAGCCTTCACCCTTCATTAGCAAATTGATTACAACTATGAAGTGAGTATGGTCTTGAAAGTCTGGTCTAAGTTATAGTTAATTAATGAAACTCTATATTTGGTTGATAGATTGCCAATGAAATGATTGCCGGTTGTTATAATTGTTATTTGAATGATTTGTAGAGCATGTCTTGACCTATAAACACTCGCAACAGATGGATGTTAGCCTAGGTTATATTATTGATCATTTACATATTATTATTTTATCGATCTAGGCATATTGGACATTATTCTTGATCATGCAGAGATGAGTAGGGTGTATGAGTATGCACCTTAAATGGATTTGGACTCCCCGAGTCCACAGCTTGTTTTCAGTGCTGGGCAGTTACAGTGATGATTTGTCTTAGTGTACCATTCTGGTGCAGTTTTGCCATGTTGAATGGCTTGTCAAAGCAAAGAGATGATTTGTTTGGTTCACCAAGTGCGTTGTATGAGGAGGGGGTGGTCCAACCACTTGTTTTTACCATATTACCCCCCTTCCAAAGAGCCTGGTGAGCTCAATTTGACAACGTTGGCACTCTAGGAAGTAGTTTTGGCCATGTCACGTTTCTCGAGGCAGAATTAAAATAATAAAAATGGCTACTGAAGAATTTTATTTGCGCTACTGTGGCAAGGAAATCACATGGGATGAGTTCTGATGATGAGTGTGATGTCTACCACTCCTTCTCCAGCAGTTTCAGCACTTGGATGGACCCACATCTATCTCTTCGACATATTTTATTATTTTCTGAAGCTTTTGGAGGCTCACGATTTCCTTAGAGAAGCACTATTTTGCATTTAAAAAATATATTTATTTTTATTGTGCCATGGAGACACACTAGGGGAGTTAGTTAATACCCCCTAGACCCGACATGAGCTTTATTTATTTTTTTGAGTGGGATCCCCTCTCCTAGGGTGATTTGGTCCATTGATATATTATATTATTGTACTCATCCATGTACTCTATGTTGAACTCATCTCAACCATTGATTAGAACATTTTGATATTTTAATCTTACCCACCCATTTGAAAAGTGGCTATGATTTTGGTATCTCTCATATTCCTATTTAAAGGAGAGAGCTTCTCATTTGTAGGGGGTCTTTGGCTCTTGGATCTGGATAATAAAAAACTATTCTTGTGTAAATTTTTGGATCTCCTTTGCATATGGTGTTCTTCGATGGTGATTGGAAAGTCTATTGCTTCCTAGCATTTGAGTATTTGTGGTGAGATCTATATTTTTTTTGAAACATTGTCTTGTCTACAGGAGGGCGACTTCACTTCGGCGTTTTTGAAGGGCTTCCTCAACTCACTTGTTTGGCATTGCTTATATCAGGGGGTTTTCATTAGTATCATTGTGATCTATGATTTCATCTTGTTATTTTTCTGTAGCATTTGTTTTTTTCTCTTGACGCATCAAATCTTATATGGTTGACGTTTGTTGTGCAAGAAAGAGGGCGCATTGGCTTCCTTGGGCAAATCGTTTCACATAGAGGCTTCCTCCAAATCTTCTGAAAGTGATCGGGACATCATAGATCATCATCATCAAGGCATCTATAAGGTTATCTAGGTAAGATCTACAGGTTCGTTCTTCTTTTCTTGAACTCAATCCATTGGCATCTTCATTTTCATGTCAAAACCCTAAATATTAAAAAATCAAAAAATATTATAGATCAAACCGCTTGATCTCTTGGCAAACCATTTCTGGGTTTTGTAGATCAGGTCAAACCCTAAGTGAGTCTTCCTAGACGTTTTGCTTAGGTGACTCCATTGGGCCCAAATCCCAAGGCATTGTTCTCCAAGCGCTAGCGCAACCCTTCATTTTGCCATTTTCTCTTGCGATTTGATCTTGTCCTTGAGGCTCGGGTACTTTGATACTGTTATACCTTACTTCAAGTCTATCACGTGGTACCAGATAGTTCCAATCCTGTTTTAACCCACCTTACATTGGTCACGTTTCCCAAGGCAGTAAATGTTGTCATCTTTTGCTAGTACCTTGATTCTGGATCTAGTAATAGGCTCATTAGTCACTTGTATTTCAAACTTGGATCAAATTTCATATCTCATATACCCCTGATCCAAGCCCTAATTCACCTTGTGACTTCATCCATAGATCTAGGGTTTAGTTCACCTTACACCTTATGTATTTCAACTCCATTTGATTTGATTTGGTGTTTTGGTCTAATCTCTCATGTCGGGAGTAGATCTGGGTCTCCCCCATTGTTGTCTTGGGCTAAGCAACATCAAGTGAAGATTTCCTCGATTGGCGTGGCAACCATCCATTTGGGAGTTGAGGCTATCTTGGTTCCACCTCTTTAGTTTCCCATCCCTCTACCGTCCATCCTAGATCCACCTCATAGAGGCAACAACAAGTTTGGTGATAACAACACTTTAGGTTCTTTCTTTTTTCTTTTAACCGAAAGTATAAGTGCTGAAATAGAACTGTAGTAAAGACTTTTCCTTTTTTATGAAAGTCAAGTGACTAATCTATTCTAAACAATTTACTATGCATGCGAAAAGTAAAGCAATAAAAACAGAAAACAGAGGACGATATTGGCTTCCCCCAAATGGGGGAAGTGGGGTGTGGGGACCTTTGTCCCACTTGCTCTTTATTAAACTTTTTTTTACAATGCTTTGAAAGAAACAATGCCCTTTAATCCTTGAAAACAGGGTCAAAAAGGCCCTAAAAGTGTTGGGCAAGCAAGGGAATGAAGAAGGGAGAAGACAAAATCGAATATGGATGCTTCGGATAGCCCAAAACTCAAAAATTTGGCAGCATATCCTTCTTTTTTCATATACCTGCTAAAAACCAGCAAGCTTTCAGTGCCAAATCAGTGGGTTAGATGCAAAAGTAAACTAATCATCTACACCTTCAACACTTGGATAAATTTTGCTAGGTTTAACCCCAAAGTGCTAAAGTGAATGGAAATTAGATCTAAGCCTTAAGATGCAAAATTTCAGCCCTTTCTTAGATCTTTAAATGAAGCAAGTAAAATGAAGAATGATAAATCTTTTGATAATCGAATTTTAGCTTGCAAACAAAACAAACAAAAATTAAAAGAAAAGAGATTGAAGTTGAGTATTTTTGTTCTTTTTTTGTTGAGAAGGAAGAGGAAGTACTCAAGCTTTAAGCTTTGAATAAGGTTGAGGAGGAGGGTGCCTGCATGGTAAACAAGTTAGATCCAAAGTGAAGCGATGAAGAAGACAAGATGCAACCGAGCTCCTATCTTACTCTATCTTCGGTGATCTGCAAAGCTACACAAAAAACCTTCATGCAAAGATCAGATCTAGTATGGAAATCACATAAAACCAAAAGCATACAAGTATTACCGACTACAAAGTATAACTCTTGAATCTTAAATGATTACACATAAATAAGCAAATTGAGATTCAAATGCCTATTCTATGGATTGAAATACAAACTTCTCAGCTAGATATTCGAAATTGCATGAGCCACAAACATAACTAAATAGATATCACCTCGGCTAAAAACCAATATTAACCATGAAAGAGTATTACACCAGCAAATTGTCCTCCAAAGACTCAACTTTATTCCATCAAAAGATAAACAATTACAACTCATATGAGCAGAGGTCCCTTACTTCTGTCTTGAATGAGGAAGAAAGCCTCGTATTTATAACAAAACACAGCCCCAGGGGGAGCACCAACCAGCTGAAGATCAACCAGGAGTTATCCGAGTTGAAGTGAACTGAAGACTGAGTTAAACAGAGGAGGTGATTGACACCTCTCTCACCAAACTCCAACAACCTCTACCAACCTGCCAACACACTCCAAAATCCCACCAAACTCCCCTCACATGTGAGTCACCTTCCTCACGCAATTGTACGGCATCGGAGTAAAAGATTGAATTTGAATAAAGGTTTGTAAATAGTTAGCACAAACTTTGATATAACCAAAGCATCACACGAAAAAATACTCAACAAGTGAGGAGGGGTCCACACAATCCCACTCGCACCCACACATTAGCGTGAGCTCCATGATGTTGACGTCACCCACTACCTCCACCATATTCGTTTGCAACTTGCATGTATTTGGAAATACCAAGGTTTAACTTTCATAACGAAAATTTTTAAGTGGGGAGGCGTCCACCCTCACCCACTCACACCTTCACATTCCACTCGCTAGTGTGAGCTTTCACATTCACCTCACCTTTTTTTTTTTTAAACAATTCAAAACAATGCCTTGTATCCATAGTTTTAACTTATATCAAGTGGAAGAGGGTCGTTAACTACTTGGACCCACATGCCAAGTGACTTTCCACTTATAAAGTAATGATTTTTTACTTTTTTAATATTTGGACTTGAGTGCACTTTCTCCAAATTTAGCATTTAAATGCCATTCTGATGCTCTAGGAAAAAGGTAGGTGGGGGAGGCAATGTGTCTCGAACTTGCATTTTTTGCAAGAATGAGTTTAAGAGCACATACTACCGAGTTAACAACCATTTGTTGGGCCTTCCTTCTTATGGAATTTCTTCATGTAAAGGAGTGAGCGTTACCCAAAGGAGAGAAATGGGAAAGGAGGATCAAGAAGGCTTAGGCAATGTAGAAGCAGCAAGCAAGAAAAAGGATGAGGATCCTCTTCCATTCTTAAGGAAACCCTCTAGCATTCGGCCTCCATTTCCATCTAGCAGAGGTGATACATATCCAACAAGAAAGAGGCCATCTTCAAGAGGTCCAATGGACAAGATTTTCCAACAAGAGGCATGAGAAGAGGTGGACCTCACCATTGCATCCGTTTTCTACCTCAACTTCATCTCATTCAATGTTGCATGGTCACCATTGTTTATTGAGATGTGTCAAAGTCTCATTGAACGAGCTCCATCCGGTTACATGCCTCCTGGTTCAAAGAAGCTTAGAACCACATTGTTGGTTAAGGCAAAGAAGCAGGTGGATAAAATTCTTGAGCCAATTAGACGAACATGGCCCTCATCTGGAGTGAGTATTGATTCTGATGGATGGACAGATCCGGCATGCCATCCACTCATCAATTTCATGGTATCTTCCCAAAATGGACCGGTGTTCTTGAAAGCAATGGATGCTCTCGGGAAATACAAGGATGCACATTTTATAGGTGAGTTATTCATCAAAATCATTGAAGTAGGTGTTGATTCTTGTGTACAAATCATCATGAACAATGCACCTGTTTGCAAGGCCGATGGCATGATTGTGGAAACTAAATATCCATAGGTATTTTAATTTTGGACACCTTTCATTGCTAAATTGCTCATTGTTTGAATTTATCACAAAATTTATCTAGGGGAAAGGTCATTTTAATGATTTGAGTTGTTACTTGTTAGTGTTATACAGTCATTTATCCTTTTTTTTTTGCTCTTACAGATTTTTTGGACACCTTGCATTGTCCATTCCTTGAACTTAGCACTCAAATCCATTGCTTCAGATGTGACATGGATTAGCAACATTATTGAGCATGGACACCATAGCTATAACTTTGTACAAAACCACACAAATGCCCTCACCATCTACAAAGAGTACACATCTTTCATTGCTGAAGATTGCAAATACTCGGTGTGCTTCCTCATTCATCATGGTCAAGAGGTTAAGGGAGGTCAAAACCGCTCTTGGGTCCATGGTGATTTCAGAGTATTGGTATTTTAGAGAAAGACAGATCAAAGTGCTTCAAAAAAGGTGAAGGACACAATATTAGATGATGTTTGGTTGGAGAGGGTGGATCTTACCATTAAGATCATGGAGCCACTCATTTCTTTGTTGCTGTAATATCCCAAATCCCGATATTTTCTATTTCTAAGCAAATATGCTGATACAACTGGGCATGCAAACTGCCATGCAAAAATCCCTATATTATAGCAAAAATTAGGGTTAGGGTTTGTGAGATAGAATGAACACTTACCACTGATAAGCCGGCTAGACTGCTCCTGAGAGAGTATGCAAGCACCAAGAACTGAATCGGAGATGGACAAATATCTTCCGCTTCCGGTGAAACCCCAGCAGCAAGAACCCAAGTCAAAAAAGGGTGGCGTTTTCAGTGAAGGAGGTGTCCGATGATGCTGCCGATTTGCAAGACTGATAGCCTTCCAGTGCTAGAGAGAATGCCTGGTACATGCGAAGTTTCTGAGGTCTCTAGGCAGGATAGCGACTTGTTCCAGAGAGGCAGCTGCTCACGCCCCTTTTGATCCCGAATAGCTGGTAACTGCTCCGGATGAGCACGAACGGATCTGATAATCACCGAGTACCGGAGTATGATGCTGATGATGAGAATGGTGCCTGAGTTTTGGAGTAAAGCTGAGATCTGAAGGCCCAGCAACTAATTAGGACTTTCTGGCTGAAAACCCCCCTTTACGGCTGCACACGTGTCCCTGCAACGATCTATACCATATACTGGATAACTTATGAATGAATGTAAGAGCAAATGGTGAACCTGTATGGCTTACCTTGAATGAAACTAGGACAGATGTTTCACTGCCGAAATCCCGTTAGCTGAAGACTTTGTCTCCAAGCCCAACAGCTGTGCGGTAGGCTATGCTGCTATCCAAGAGCTCCCAAAATAATAATCATCAAAAGTGTAGTCTCCTTTCGCTTTATCCTCCTTTTATAACTTTCAACTGCGAAAACCCTAATCTTTGACCTAATTAGGTCACTTTATCTTCTAATTTGTAGTTGACTTGCATGCATGCAGATGGAGACTTAAAGAGTGCATGCATCATTAAATAATGCTTGGATCGCATGCACGAAGGTGGCCTTGGGCCTCGGTGGCCCTTCCTAACCTAATGATGATGCCCTAGATCTTCTATGGATGGCATCAGTCCTTAGTTGATTCCCTAGCTGTCAGTGACCGCTCGAACCCACAGGAATCACATAGGTTAGCGGTTTTGGGCCTCCAAGCCTAATCGAAAGAGGACATTACAGTCCTCCCTGCTTGAGATTGCTTGTCCTCAAGCAACTTCAAACTGGGATGTTGCAATACCTGTTCACCTTCCCAGGTGGCATCCTCTGGCGGTAGTTCTTTCCATTGAACCAAGTATTCTCTGATTACCCTGTTCCTGAGCTTCCTTTCTCTAGTCTGTATGATCCATTCGGGAATCAGTATCAGCAGTCCTTCATCATCTAAAGGAGGCAATTCGGTAGATGGAGCAATGTGTTGCCCAAGGGTCTTCTTCAGATTAGATACATGGAACACATTGTGAATTTTGCTTTCCTATTGAAGTTCTAGTTCATATGCCACCTCTCCCACCTTCTTGATTATTCTATATGGTCCATAGAAGCGGGGTTTTAACTTCTCCGCTCCTTTCTTCTTAAGTGAGGACTGTCTGTAAGGCTGGAGCCTTAAGTATACTAAATCCCCTACCTCAAAGCTCCGCTCAATCCTGTGTTTGTCGGCATACAACTTCTATTGATTCTGGGCTGTTTGTAAATTCTCCTTCAATATTTTCAGAATGTCCTGACTATCCTGTATCCAATCCTTAGCCCTAAGAGCCCTACTATCTCCAAATGCCAAACCTGCATAGTCCAAGGCCTCGTAACCATATAATTCCTTAAAAGGAGTCATCCTAATAGACATGTGATAGGTAGTATTGTAGCAATACTCCCCTAGGTGTAGCCATTTGATCCAGGTTCGCTACTGCCCTGCTACATAGTTCCTTAAATATCCTTCGATCCACTTGTTGACTATTTCCGTTTGCCCGTCACTCTGGGGGCGATAACTCATACTAGTAGCCAGTTCGGTCCCCACCAATCTGAACAGTTCCTGCCAGAAGGCACCCGTGAATCTGCTATCCCGATCACTGACAATGGTCTTAGCCTTTAGGTAACCCGTGTAACCTGAAGACCTCCCTGAAGAATAACTCAACTACTTGAGCTGCCGAGTAGTCTGATGATATCGAGAAGAAACGTGCAAACTTGGTCAGTCTGTCAACTACTACATATAAACAATCTCGCCCTTGGACCTTGGGCAACCCTAAAATAAAGTCCATGGAGATGCTTTCCCACTTCTGTTCTGGAATCGGTAGTGGCTGGAGTAACCCTGCTGGATGGGTGTTCTCAATCTTGTTCTACTAACAGATGCTACATTCCCGGACATGCTGCATAATTTCCCCCTTAAGGCCCTTCCATGAGAACCTCTCTTTGATCTGCCTATAGGTCTTTAAGAAACCTTGATGCCATGATAAAGGAGAATCATGGGCTGCCTGAATGATCTTTTTCCTCAATGTGGATTCTGGAACGAGGTATATCCTGTTTTCGTAATAGATGATGTCATCAACAATCCTATACCTGTCATCCTGAATTTGCCCGTCCAATAATTCGCAAGTGAATTTATTTTTGGAGTATTCTACTAAGAGAAGTGCCCTCCAATCTGTGGATATACTACTGAGAGATAATGGGGCGGGATGCCTGGATAATGCATCAGCTACTACATTATTCTTACCTTTTACATACTCGATCTCGAAATCGTAGGCATGTACTTTGCTGACCCACTTTTGTTGTCGCTCATTCAGTTCCTTCTGCTCCAGGAAATATTTGACGCTGTTATGATCGGTTTTGATTTTGAGCTTACTGCCCACCAGGTACTGTCTGAATTTTGCGAGAGCATGCAAGATGGCTAGCATCTCTTTGTCATATATGGAGTAATGGCGCTCATAGTTCTTCAGTTTACGGCTCTCAAATGCAATAGGGTGATGATTTTGCATTAACACTGCTTCTAACCCTTCCCCTGAGGCATCACATTCTACTACAAAGGGTTGTGAGAAGTCTGGTAATGCTAGAACTGAACAAGAACTCATAATAACCTTCATCTCCTGGAAAGTTTTCTGTGCTAAGTCTGTCCAAGTGAACGCTCCCTTCTTGGTGAGATCTGTGAGGGGTGCTGCAAATTGGGAGAATCCCTTAACGTACCGTCGGTAATAAGTGCACAAACCTAAGAAACCTCTCAATTCTGTAACTGTTTTTTGCACGGGCCAATCTCTGATAGCTCGCATTTTCTCCATATCAACCTGTACTCCTTCTGCACTGATTATGTGTCCTAAATACAACATTTCCTTCATGCCAAACTCACACTTGGACATTTTCGCATAAAGCGAATGTTCTTCTAAAATACTCAATGCTTCGTCTAGGTGTTTCAGATGCTCTTCCCACGTTTTGCTGTAAATCAGGATGTCATCAAAGAATACGAGCAAAAACTTACATAGCTGTGCTCTGAAGGTGTGGTTCATGCATGACTGAAAAGTGGCTGGAGCATTGGTAAGTCCAAAGGGCATGACCAAAAACTCATAGTGACCATAGTGACAGCGAAAAGCTGTTTTGGAGATGTCCTGGTCCCTTACCCTGATCTGATGGTATCCCGAGAGAAGATCAATCTTGGAGAAGTATTGAGCTCCCCGAAGCTCATCCATGAGTTCGTCAATTCTGGGAATGGGATACCTGTCCTTAATGGTCTTTTTGTTGAGTGCTCGATAATCGATGCACATTCGCAGTGTACCATCCTTCTTTTTTACCAGTACTACTGAGGATGCGAAGGGGCTAGAACTGGGCCGAATATATCCAAGCTCCAGTAATTCTTTGATTGTTTTCTCAATCTCATCCTTGTATCTTTTGGGATGCCTATAAGGAGTGGTGATGACTGCTTGTGTCCCCTCCTATAGCTCGATGATGTGTTCAAAACCTCAGTCTGGTGGTCTACCTGATGGAAGGTCCCGAAAAACCTTTTCATGTTTCTATAGCAAGGTTTGAATGTCACTGGGGTGTTGTGTGCTGGTCTCTGGGGGTTTCCTAAAGGTGACCAAACATTCTGCAGCCCATTCTAAATCATCATGTCGGAGTACTGCCTCCATTCTCTGTGACGAGACCAGTTTTGGGGGATAAGTGTTCATGCCCCTCAAAACTACCCGTTTGTCATCTGGCCCCTGGAATTCCATTTCCATTGCCCTGTAGTCTGTAGTGTATTTCCCTGTAGAATAAAGCCATTGAACACCCAATACCACATGAGTTTCCGCTACATCCACTACATAGAAAGAGTCTGCCATCTGATAGTTACCTAAGGCAACATTCAATTTTGGGATCCAGTACTTGCACTCCATGCTGGAGTTCCCTACTACTGCTATAGTGAATCCTTCAAACTTCTCGGTCTGAATACCTCTCTTAGCTATCCAAGCAGAGTCAATGAAATTGTGGGTGGCTCCCCCATCAATCAATACTCCTACTCTGTGACCCTGTACTACTCCCTTGACCCTGAGAGTATGGAATCTTGGTACTCCAGATAATGTAGCAATGACTCCCTCTGGTGTATCACCCTGGTGTGATTCCTCCTCAGCTACTTGTAGTTCTTCTGTGGCTTCCTGCTCATAGTCATCCTCATCACTGTCTGAATATACCTCAATGTAGTGAACCTTCGCCTTCCCTGCACACCTGTGTCCTGGTACCCATGGTTCCTGACAGGTGAAGCATAGTTTCTTCCTTCTCAAATCTTTCCTAGTGTCCTCGTCTAACCAGGTTTTCTTGGGCACATCCTGCTGGAAAGGTTTCTTGTCCTTGTCCCTAACAGGAAAATTGGTTTTCAGTGGGAATTTGTTTTTGGGGACTGAATCCTGAAGATCTCTTGCTCTGCTAATGGCATCCTGCAGAGTGAGGGGTTTGTAGGCTTTCACCCATCCCCGTAGTGGCTCTGTGAGGGCCTCAGTGAATAACATTGTCAATCTGCTCTCTGACACATCTGTTACCATAACGGCTATCCTCTGAAATTCTGAAATGAAAGCTTCTGCACTACCGGTCTGTTTGAGTTGAGCCAACTCCCTGAAATGTATCTCTGGATCTTTCCTGTCAAACCTCTATATGAGCTTCTGAGTGAACTCACCGTAGAAATGTATGGTGTTGTGACCCAATGTCACCAATCCGTGGTACCACCACTCGTGAGCTTCTCCGTCTAGGTGAAGTGTAGCCAATTTAATGGCGTCTGTCTCTGTCATGGGGTTGAGTTGGAAATAGGTATCCAACTTTTGAACCCATATCCTCGCTGATCCTCCGCGAGTCCCATCAAAGTTTGGGATGGTCAACCTGCCCAAGGTCTTCTGCAACTCATAGTTGTGATTGAAACCCTTGTTGAAATTCCTGGGCCTGTTCCTACTCTTCATGCTGCAGAAATCTGAAAAAGACATGGCAGCATGAAACTCATCCCCTAAGTCTCTATACTCCTGTAAATAAACCCCAAAAGGCTCGCTAGGTTCTACTTGCATGATCGGGCCCCCTACTGTATCTACCAAGAAGTGAGGCATGGTAGGCCTGATAGAAGGTCTGTTGTATATGTGCGAAGTATTCTGAATGTTGGTGTACGCTATCTTTCCACTGCTGCTTGTAGATCCCCGATCTACTGGTGAGGGAGGTGTACTGTTGATACCTGTTTCCAGTTTCGCTGATAATCTGTTGATTGCATTGAGTACATCTTTTTGTCCTTTGGCTAAGTCTTGCAATGCAGAGACCAAGCTGCAAAACTCCATCCGATCCTCCTCTTCTCCCATTCCTTTTCCCCTATCCGAGTGTATACATGTTTGTTCCATATATGAATTGGTATCTTCTAGTTGGATATCCTCAAATTCCCCTGTGTATCTACTCTTCCTCCTCCTATAGGTTACAAAAGGGTCTCCTTCTGTATTCATCTAAGTTTCATTTCTTAAGCCCACAGCTGGCGAAGAAGATAGCTCTAATACCACTGTAATATCCCAAATCCCGATATTTTCTATTTCTAAGCAAATATGCTGATACAACTGGGCATGCAAACTGCCATGCAAAAATCCCTATTTTACAGCAAAAATTAAGGTTAGGGTTTGTGAGATAGAATGAACACTTACCACTAATAAGCCGGCTAGACTGCTCCTGAGAGAGTATGCAACCACCAAGAACTGAATCGGAGATGGACAGATATCTTCCGCTTCCGGTGAAACCCCAGCAGCAAGAACCCAAGTCAGAAAAGGGTGACGTTTTCAGTGAAGGAGGTGTCCGATGATGCTGCCGATTTGCAGGACTAATAGCCTTCCAGTGCCGGAGAGAATGCCTGGTACATGCGGAGTTTCTGAGGTCTCTAGGCAGGATAGCGACTTGCTCTAGAGAGGCAGCTACTCATGCCCCTTTTGATCCCGAATAGCTAATAACTGCTCCGGATGAGCACGGACGGATCTGATAATCACCGGGTACCGAAGTATGATGCTGATGAGAATGGTGCCTGAGTTTCGGAGTAAAGATGAGATCTGAAGGCTCAGCAACTGATTAGGGCTTTCTGGCTGAAAACCCCCCTTTACAGCTGCACACGTGTCCCTGCAACGATCTATACCATATACTGGATAACTTATGAATGAATGTAAGATCAAATGGTGAACCTGTATGGCTTACCCTGAATGAGACTAGGATAGATGTTTCACTACCGAAATCCCGTTAGCTGAAGACTCCGTCTCCAACCCCAACTGTTGTGCGGAACGCTGTGCTACTATCCAAGAGCTCCCAAAATAATAATCATCAAAAGTGTAGTCTCCTTTCGCTTTATCCTCCTTTTATAACTTTCAACTACGAAAACCCTAATCTTTGACCTAATTAGGTCACTTTATCTTCTAATTTGCAGTGGACTTGCATGCATGCGGAGGGAGACTTAAAGAGTGCATGTATCATTAAATAATGCTTGGATGGCATGCACGAAGGTGGCCTTTGGCCCCGGTGGCCCTTCCTGACCTAATGACGATGCCCTAGATCTTCTATGGATGGCATCAGTCCTTAGCTGATTCCCTAGCTGTCAGTAACCGCTCGAACCCACAGGAATGACATAGGTTAGCGGTTTTGGGCCTCCAGGCCTAATCGAAAGAGGACATTACAGTTGCGCTTTGCAAACATGGACCAGCCCATCCTAGCAGGATGTTTATGAGGGGTGGGATTCCATGATTGAGTCTATGAGGACCATTGTTATGGAGAATGAGTGTCCCGAGTATGAGACATAGGTAGAGAAATTATGGTCCACCATTCAAGATATTCTTATCTCCAGGTGGGATAAGAATTGCACACCTTTGCACTGTTTGGCCCACTCCTTAAACCCCAAGTTCTATAGTCTGGAATGGCTCAATGGTAGGACCTCACATAGAGTCCCTCCTCACATGGATGGAGAGATTTCACAAGGGAGGAAGATAGCATTTAGGCGGCTATTTCAAGATAGAGACTTACTTGATTCGGTGGAGGGCTTTGCAGAGTTTTGCACTCCTACTGGGAGATTTGGAGGCTATGATGTGGTTGGAGACAGGGGAGTTAAGAATCCCTATAATTGGTGGGAAACTCATGGGGAAACATGCCATCTTCTACAGAAGCTAGCCTTGAGAATCATCTCTCAAGTTACATCATCCTCTACTTGAGAGAGGAATTAGAGCAGCACATATGACAACTTGTACAGTTTGAAGAAGAGTAGGCTTGAGCATTCCAAAGCAGAGACGATGGTGTATGTGCACACCAACCTTTGTCTTATTTACAGGAAGAGGGAGGAGTGGGTGAAGGGAAAGACAAAGATGTGGGATGTTTTTCCTGATGATATGGGTTTGGACAGCAGTACTAAGTTGGCATTAGCCAACCTGGATCTTAATGATCGAGTGCTAGAGATGGTGACGTTTGATGATAGTGATCCTTTGGAGGGGTCATCCTCCACACCATCAGATATTGATCCTCAAATGGGTGGAGAGAAGGAGGAGGAGGAGGAAGAATAGAGCAGTGATGAGTTTGTTGATTCAGGCATGGAGGAGGACTATTGATAGATGAGACTCTTCATTCCTCCGTCTTGATCTACACATTTTTGTATTTACTATTACTATTGGTCTATTTGGCATTTTCTAGTGGCATTTTGACATCTATGTAATACATTTTGATTTTGATGACTTAATGAGAAATATGGTTTTGAATCCTGAGTATTGACATCTTGATCTATAACTATCATGAGTATGTATATCATGAATTATCTCTGTGTCTCGTAATCTCTTTGTGATTACTGATTTGATTTGTAAATGTGTAATACTAATTACTATTGTTAAATGTTTATTGATTCTGATTTCTATTGAATATTTGTAAAAATTTGGATCTATATGTCTATATTTTTAATATATATAATTTTAATATATATATATATATATATAACGTGTCCTATGTGTCTTGATTCCGAGGGTCACCGTGTCCGTGTCAAACACTTGAATCCCCATGTCCTTCGTGTCCCATGTCCCCGAGTCACGTGACTTAGCTCAACACATGAATTAACTTAAATGCTCAGAAATATATTGATACAATAAAAACCAGTGCTATTGGAGTGCTTGCGTGATTGTGGGTTGCTAGTGAGGTCTCGATAAGTATTGCAATTGTCTTGGTTGGTTCCCTCTAAAATTATTAGATGAGTGATTAAGGAGTGGGTTGATTTTTAGTAGATTTTACTAAAATATGGTAATGATCTAATTACTAAAGGGAAATGGTATTCCTGGAATACCCAAGGGGTACGAGGAATGTGTTCGGATTTACTAAGGAGTGGCTCTCACAGTGACATGTGGGCTAGATGGAGTTATGGGGTTGTGTTCAATACTACACCAACAAGGGTGTATCCTAACGATGCCCCACAGTCACTTTCTAGTGGTTCCCGCTTCGCTTACAGAATTTCCCCACAACTTAGTAATATTGAAAAGTTTTGAATTTTCACTGTAGGGATTGATTCAAGTGTGTTCAACTAATTACTAGTCACTTTAATCTCTTTCTGATTGTCCCACCGATCCAACAAATGGCTTGCAGTGGTCACAAGAGCATGCAAGAATTGAAGCCTTGTAAATTTTAAGAAATTTAGTACACCCCATCTCTTAGGGGGATGGGGTGTGGACACTTAGATGCCCACTTGCTTCTCTTTTTTACAATGAAAATTATAAAGAAATACTTGTGTTCCTTTGTAGAATAGAAAACGCATGTTTACAAGTTTAAGGCCTTAGAAAAATGGCCAAAGAAGAAGATGTAAGAAAAAGGATCTCCAAATGGCTTGAGTCTTTGAAAATTGGCCAAAGAGCCTCTCTCTTTAATCGACTTCTACTGCAAAACATCAAGCAATGTTATGCTAATAATGATGGATCAATCAATAAAAATATAAAAAAATTGGAATAAAAATTTTAGGACTTCGAAAAATAATTTTTTGCAATTTTTTGGACAAGGGGACGCGCTAGCTTGGATGAGTTGCCTGTGAGGTGCAAAAGAGTTGGCATGAGTTGGACGAGGGCAAGAAAGATGGTAAGTTCCAAAACATGGGTGCCACATCACCCAAAACTCAACCAACTCACTCAAGTTTTCATCCTTTCTTGGGATTTGCACCCCTCTTAACATGAGAAAACATCAAATGCTTTGTTCAATGGGAAATGGCAACATCTAACTTGCCAAACTTGCCCGGGCACTTGGGAATTTAATTTGCCAAGTCATAAAATTTACTTTCGACAAGTTTCTTTTCATTTTTTAATTGCCGATTTTTTTTAATATTTCAATTTTTTGATATTTTTTGGGTTTTTCGAGTAATTATTAATTTTGGAGTTAAATAAGTACTCAAAAACTTAGGAAAGTAGTCTAGGAGTTAATTGGGTGCTCTGAGTTAGAAAATGAGCATCTCGATGGCAAAAACAACCTCCTAGGCACACTTTTATGACTTTTGGACCATTAAAATTAACTTATTAAAAATAAGCGTGTAAAAACAAAATATATATATATATATATATATATTTTTTAAAATTAAAAAAAAACTATGGGGGACTTCCCCGTTGCACTTTTCTTAGTGATTCTTTCTTCCCAAAGTGCAAATTTGATTTTACTATCCCAAGACTTCTTACTATCACCAATCATCTTTTTAATGATGTTCATCAAGTTTTTGTTGCGTGACTCAACAAGACCATTTCCTTGGGGATAGTAATTCGAAGAATGAGATAGGACCAGCGTAGATCCAAATCCTAGGCTCTATCAAGCGCCGAGATGGATCAAATCTCTCGAGGTGCAAACCTTTTCTTAGGTATCCATTGATTTGATTCAAACCAAAATACACATCTTTTTATTCAAGGTCTACATATAATTTTATTATTATTTATGGCCCACATTAATATTTTTTATTTTGTTAGGAACGAACATTGCATCATTTCTCCACATATGGTTTTAAAACCATATGCAAGGCCCTCCTACAATGATGGGTTGTTTAGGAGGCCTTTAGAATGCCTTGCACATGGTTTTAAAACCATGTGCAAGGCCAACATTTTTTTGTGAATAATTCAATTTTGTGTTTTTTTCTTGACCCACATATTTTTTTTATGGATAATTAAATTTTTTCTTTTTTGCCGACATGTTAGAAACGTTACATCACGTTACAAGATCTCTCCCATAATATTCACTATCACTATTATTTTTTGCCGACATGTTACAAACGTTACTAACATTACATCACGTTACAAGATCTCTCCCATAATATTCACTATCACTATTATTTTTTGCCGACATGTTACAAACGTTACTAACGTTACATCACGTTACAAGATCTCCCCCATACT
Source organism: Pseudotsuga menziesii (assembly GCA_001517045.1). NCBI lineage: Eukaryota > Viridiplantae > Streptophyta > Pinopsida > Pinales > Pinaceae > Pseudotsuga > Pseudotsuga menziesii. The sequence goes on from LPNX010561201.1 coordinate 521,625, forward strand.
AGGCTGTAGAGCGCCTCTTGGCGCAATAATGTCGTACTTAAAACAAAAAGATGACATTGCTATTGAACTGAAGGCTTTGGCATTATCAATGGTTATCTTAGCAGGCACCTCAAACCTAGTAATGATTTTATCTTCAAGAAAATCCATGACTACCTTCTTGGTTGCTACTTTGGTAGGTATAGCCTCTACCCACTTGGTAAAGTAATCAATCGCGGTGAGAATCCAAGTGTAACCATTACTTGAATTATCCTTAAACTTACCAGTCAAATCAAGACCCCATTGTTGAAAAGAGACTTGGACTACTAGTGGCTTCAAAGGTAATGCGACAAGTTTCTGTTTTCCTGTGAATAGTTGACATTTCTGGAAATTCCTAACAGACTAGTTCACATCAATGAATAAGGTGGGCCAATATTATCCCGCTCTAAGAATCTTGTGGGCTGTAGTTTTAGCTGCAAAGTGGCCACCACAAAATCCCGAGTGGAGTTCTTCTAAGAGTCTTTTAGACTCTTCTTCATCTACACACCTAAGTATGAGACCATCTGGGTTTTTCCAACCCAACCCATCTTGGGTGAGACAATACTTAGTGGCTTGCAATCTTAATGACCTTCTTTTGTGGCCGACTAGATATTCAGGACAAGCTAGGTTGAGGAAATAGAAAATTGTGTCTGAATACCACTGTTGCTGTTGAAGGTATTGAAGCTCTGTTGAACTGGTTGACGTTAAAGAACTGTTCTGACAAATCATGCCTAAGTCCTGCTCGTTTCCCTCTGTTATCATTTTAGCAAGACCTTGCCCTTTGATCAATTTAGTGGGTTTAATCTCTACGTCGTACTTTTGGATCTTTGATACCCACTTCACTCTTATATCAATACACTTTTATTTTATTGTAGTATGAATGCTTCTTATGAATGATTGATAATTAAACACACACATCATAACACTAATAATAAGAGAAACATCATCTTCTCTACACCTAAATATAATCCATAAGTTTAATCTGTTTATCTTTGTTATCATGAATCTTGTAGTTTCCCCGTGGGGTGATCCTATCCATGATGGCAGAGGAAAGAAAACTAAAGTCGCGACCTACGATATCCAAGACCTCTGAAAGAGCTCATATGTCACACAAGTCAAGGATGTCGGCACTTCAGACTCAATGAAAATACTAAGCCTAGGGGGCGTCCCAATGACCAAGATAGCCATAAAATAAGGAAAATGAGTAAATGATCCAGGGAATCTTGGTGGAATCTCTTCGTCGGATAGTTAATTAGAGTTTAAAATAATTACTAAGAGATTCTGACCATCCAAGTGAAAGGCCCCAATTCTACCCTAGGGTTTTAAGCAGAAAAATGAGATCTGGGGAAAAATGATGAAATTAAACGAAATTGGATACTCAGATTCGTTGTTGGATGTAAGATTAAACAAATGAAAGTGAAACCAACAATAACCAGTTTGCAATTTCGACCCACTCCTCTAAAGGAGGGCGTCTTCCCCTAAGAACCAAACGAGTTCTTAAGATGGGGAAATGGAGTCCGATGATGATGAAAATTAAGACTTACAGGTTTTATAATAAATCCAAAGCGAGTTTTGAGTTTTATATCCTGTCGCAAACTAGAACCTGCAGATCTAAGGAATGAGGATTTTAAATGAGGGTTTGATTAAAGGAAAATGCAGCCTCGATTAGATACTAAGAAAAATGATAGATCTTACCTGGCAAAACGTACCTGATGTTTCCAAGAATGAATGCCAAGGTGATAAAGATTATTTCAGCATAAATCAAGTGAAGAAATGGTGAAAATCAAGCTTTGTTAAAACACCCAAGGAAGCCAAAAGCACCCTCTCTCCTGCCAAGCCAAGTAAATAACAATGTCAGTGGCAAGAAAAAATGACAAATGTTGACGAGAAGTAAACAAATAAGCTGTTGCATGGGTACCCGTACCGGGGGGTCAGATACACGAACCAGTACCAAGTACTTGGGTACTTCAATGGTACATCCCCAGTCATACCCAAATCCAAACTCGTGTACTGAGTACTTCATGTATGAAAATAGGGTACTCGCGTGTATTTTGGTACGTCGTACCATGTGTTTGGGTACGCGGCCGGTACAGCCATTGGACAATTTATCTTAGCTCGTTGTTTGAGATGAGTCAATTCGCAAAGTTTGAAGTTCAAAATTTTAAAAATTAAATAATAAAACACTATAACACATGTTATGTGGGCCCTTGCCCCTTTACCTAAACCAACGCACCACTACATTTCTCACTGCTAGTGCACTGTGCTCACTACTCCAGCGACGACGTGACAAAGGACCTTAGTGATGCTAATGACATTGATCCTAAGGTTGTTGATGACATGGCTTGAGGAATCCAAATCAAAAATCTTGTTCATGTTCAATGTTTACTGTTTTGAACTTTCTTTTTCATGTCTAAAAATGTCTTTAGGCAAATTTTGGATGTAGTATGGCATCGAAGTTTGAACTCATGGTGTCATGGACATATAATATTTTATGTTGTTAATTATATTAATATAACTTCAATCTTCCAGTTGATATCTACTATGAGTCTATGTCANACCCACATTTCTTGGCAACTTAGCAAATAAGAGAGTAAGAAATCATAAGACAGAAATACTCCTTGTATCCATCAACCCAGAAAGCAGAGCAAGGTGGACATCTCCCACAGGTGCTCCTCTCTCCAAATCAACTTCCCTGTCAAGCAAATGGATCCAAAAAAAATATGCCACAGATTCACCAATAATCTCCAATGCAAGCGAGAAATAATGCCAGTCAATCACAAAGAACATTCTTCAATCATCCACAAAAGTCGAGAGATCCCAAAAATATTTTCTCTATTATTCTTCAAGAGCCAATGGTATCAAATTTCCTGATGGGATACAATGGAGGGGGGTTTCGTCTTTATATAGCTTTTGAGAGACGCAAACCCTAACTTACATTTACATCTGACGATTGATATTATAAAGTCATCAACGATGGAGATCAATTTTAAATGGATAAACTTGACTAGATCAAGGGGGGCGCACTTTTTGCCCAATGACACCTTGTCTAAGTAAAAATAAGATATTCATATAATATAAGATGTGATCATGATAATACATAAAAAGGGGGTCACTAAGGCTTCATACACCCTAGGCCCCATTACAACCTCATAACATATGATATAACAGTGTAATACATCAATTAGCCAAGTTGAGGGGCGCCCCTTGGGGGACGTCTTAACTGGATGAGCCAAGAATAAAATAATCCGAATAACAATGTTGACTGAAACTGCTGAAGAACTGTCCGAAAATCCAAACTACATCAAATTTCCAAGCCATTTCCTTGACCCAATAGGCCAAATCAATTTTTTGGTGAATTCTCTAGTTCATTTTCTGGTGGTACATCCTCTGAAATTGATAAAAATCATCATAACTCTGTCCAGGCTGAGAATTGGGGGAAACTAACTGTATTGGATGATCTGGAGACACAAAAGAATGGTATAAGTGACTACTCATACTCCCTAGAACACTGCAATTCTCTAAGAGAACCAAAATCACTACCATTTGTAATAAAATTTGAACATTTGGCCAATAATAAAGTGATAATAATCATTGATCATGAGATCTGGGGCCAAACTCTCAAAACTGAAACCACAGTATTGGTACTGGGCATGTCTAGAACGAATATAACCAATGTTGTTTTTTGAGTCATTGCCCTGGGAACCGTGTTTGACCTGGTCAACTAGGTTGACCAGATCAAAGTACCCAAACTGGAGGTGAGATACTGTACCCATATGATCTTGCATGCTTCCAAGTAAAAAATGCTTCAAGGGTGTATATCGAAACCAAACTTAAATCATGTTATTCATAATCATGGTGACAACATTAGTAATAGTAAGTAAGATATACCTGTGCCTTTGAAAAGTCTCGGAACCTTCTGGAAGGCTGCGTGTTCATGCCATATTTACAAAGCTTAAACAGTGTGCTAATGCTGGGTGTGGATGGAAAACAAGGCTAAGGAAAAAGGAAATGGCTTTTGACTGACTTTGACTATGTGATCTCTCTGAATGATAATCAATACACTCAACCAAAGTGACATATGCATGACAAATAGCAATAGGGGATGGTAGTGTCTCACAAGTGGATAAAGTACTTGGATTTTTTTTCTTCAGGATCTAGCAAGTTTTCATTTTCAACACTTTCACAATAAAGGTCAACCTCCAAAGGCAGGTGCCCTGGATGCCTTCTGAGCTCTAGTACTGACAAAGACACAACCTTTACAGGCTAATCTCACCCTATTTCCCTGTGGGGGAAAATGAGTCGAACACTATACAAAGAGTGAGTGCTCATCCTTTGACCATTGATCTTTTGAAATAACTTTCACAAAGAGAAGGTGCCCTGGAAAGCCTTCTGGGCTCCAGTAAATGACTGAGGCCTAGCCTCGCTGCCAGCGAGCAGTCCATAGCCCCGACGGGATTGCGTCTCCCTGCTGCCCCTATGGAGGGAAGATGAGCCTTACATTATACAAAGAATGAGTGCTCAACCCCTTGGCCATTGACTACTTTTTAAACATTTACTTTGCATCATTTATATACATCTTTTGTGTGTTCTGATGCTTTAGTGTTTGGCAACACTGTTTGGAGGAACACTTGTTTTGAGGACTAAAGGAGAACTACCCGATGAACCCAGCCACACTGGCCAAGCCACATACTTCATAGCCAAAGGCACATAACAACATGGAGTATATCATGCACAGGGGTCAAGATGGGGAAAAGATCTTCAATCTGACAAGTCTCAATCTAAGTCATGGGATAAAATTCAACAACGGATGAACTAGATGAATGGGGACAAATGGCACATGGAACCAACATAGCACTAAGGTTTACAATTTATACAAGCATGGCATGAGCAACAATTTTCACATCAAGTCCTTTGATTAATCTCAACACAAGTTCAAGCATTCAAACACTTATAAGCATAGTTCACCATGATCATCCTAACAAGACAAGCATAGGTGTTTGATATACATCACATAGAAAATCAAACTATAGAAGTATATACCTGATCTCACCATATATCCTTGTCTCCATTTGATAGGCCCCTATGTAACTATGTGTGCCATATCTGATCTACTACTCTGCTCAAATGAACTAGGTCATCACTGAAAGCATCTCAATGGACTAATGGATCTCAGTCCTGGCAAGGAAACTCTGCTGATCAAGGCTCTAGAATGGTTGAGGCTGTAATGATCCATGCTAAAAGCCCATGTGAATCAAAAGCTCAGAAGAATAAAGAAATCAATCTTTATGCTGCATCATGGTAGCCCAGCTACAAATGTATATGTGATAACATCTTGCTCCAACTGGGACAAGTACTCTAATGAAGAGAGTGCTTGAGAACCTCAGAAACCTCTGGTCCGCAACACCATCAACAACAAATAATCCAGCACTTCCAACATTATGCTTCCTTTCCAGATATTACCTGTTATTTGCACACATGGAAGCAAGAAATACCAAAACAACATTTAATGATTTATGGGAAGAATATATGCGAAAATGAACTGACATAAATAATGTTGAAAAGTAAATTCTAATCTAATCAATTCAAATGCAGTGAATGAACTAATCACAGAACAAACTCAATAACTAGAAGACTCGTGCATCAATTAGACAAAGAAAAGACTCAACTACTGCTCAGAGAGCTTATACAATCCTACCTACTCTAACAGATGATGAAAAGATGATATGTTAGGTCATGCTTGGGGCATAGTCCCATAAATAAACTTGATTTACAGGAATTTTGAACCTGGGACCATCTTCAGTAGATAAAAAATACATATTACCTTCAAATCGTTCTACTGTTGGTGGTCCCATCCAAAGATTTCCCGATTGTCTTGAAATGTGATTAAGCACATGATTCTCAACAATCACCTTATCACCATAGGAGTACCTACATCGGTTAATGGATGAAGACACAACTTGAATATCTCAGGTAGGCATTATGGAGGCATCAATGTTGCCTTTGGTACAGGGAAATGGCATGGTCCTACTTCTTTCAGGTATAACGTTGAAACGTGGAGGACGCCCGTCTATGGGAATGGCAATTCTTCCCACCAAAATCTCTCTTACTTCTCTTCTTGGCTTGTTGAGCTCTCTTAACCTCCTTCGGGTGTGTTGATATTACTTCTTTAACTGTTTCCCCCACAGTCCAAAAATCTCAAAACACTTCATCAATATCATCTTCAAGGGGAGAAATGGCATTAGATTGATCGACTTGCTTACTAGAACCTTCTCCATGGGGCATAGGTAATTTTCCCTTTCGAGAGGCTTTAGATAGTTTTATTTCTACTTCTTCTTCTAAGGATGCCAAAGGTGTAGTAGGAATGTGAGATGTATCGTTTCTTTCATCCATAGGTCTCTCTGGAGGTAACAAAAAATGCGAGAAATGCGAAGCGGTTGGGTAACGAAAGTTATTCAAGTTTGCTCCTTGATTTGTTGGCTCATGTTAATTAACCAATTCATCCTGATTACCGATAAAAGCTTGGTTTTCGCTCTCAACTACATGGAAGGAATTGTCAGCTTGAAAAGTAAGCAAATTGTTCAGGGAAAACTCCTCCCCGAAAGCATCATTAATTAGAACATCCTCTTCCCAACTTCGATGATCTTGGATAGGGCAGTAAGTTCTTCTTGTCAGAGAATTTAGCATATTATTCCTTATGGTAGAGGCCTCACTCTGTAAGGTTGATCCAGGGGCTTCAATCGATAATCTGGATGAATGATTAGGGGCCTCAAAAAAATGTTCAGAATTATCGTCCATGATTTCCCCTATCAGTTGCTGATGGATAAGCTCTTGTCTAAACCTAACATCACTTTCATCTTCAGAATCAGAACTACCTATTCCCATAAAGAAAACAGGTGTATAATCATCGTCCTCTCTTACCATGTTTATTCTTTAAACACCCAGGTTACCTTTACCATAAGTATGTTTTAGTCCATCTTCATAGGTCTCAATATATCCATCAATGAAAGGCTCCCTAAAAACTCTTATTAAATTCCCACCAGAATTAAGTATGCAAGCATATGATAAATCCATCATCAAGTATCCACCTAACATAGTAACCCATTTTCTAGATAGCAACATGCCATACAGAGGGGTAAGATCAATCACTACTACATCCATCATGGTGTTTAAATCAGGGCAAGCAAACAAATCAGCCTTCAAGTTCTTGATTAGCCCATATGCCTCGACACCCCTTGAATCAATTTCGCAACTATTTCCAAACAGACAGGTGATTTCTAATCCTATTTCTTTCATAATACTGAAAGGCATAACATTCATAGCAGCTCCGAAGTCTAACATACAATTATGGAGCAAGAGGTTATTAATTTGCAATGTGAGATAGAAAGGAGGGCGTCCTCTTCTCTTCCTCTCATAAATCACAGTGTGAATCTGAATAGGAGGATCTACCTCTACCTCCCAACCTCTAACACTCTGGATGTGGCAAGACTCATAAACAATTTCAGGAGCATTTGCTACTGGGATGTTATCGAAAAATTGTTGAACCTGATCTTTAACTGATGGTAACTTCACTAACTCGCTTAGGGACACAATTTGCATGACTTTATGCAATTCTTGCTCTATGTCAATCCCCAAGTCATAGTCACAAAGATCATGTTCTTTTGATTATGCTTCTTCTAAGATTAAGTGCTTATCTAGGAAAGGTGTAATATCTTGCTCTTTGTTTCTACACTGGTATACTTGAGTGGTGGGTTGTGTTGTGATGCACAGCATATCTTCTTCTTCTTCCCAATCTTCATCTTCTCGTAAAATTCTACCAAAGTCTTCCTCATCAGTGAAGTCTTCAACTAAGTTTATGCCTTGATGCTCAGCGTCAAAGACTTCAAGCTCTTCCTCAGGTTCCTCGCATATGGTCACAGTTTTGTTCGTTGCGGGCTCATTTCTTCTAGGGATTTGTCTATTTTCATCTACATGCCCTCATTGGTTGTTTCAATAAGGTCTTGGACCACAGAAATTTCTATATCAATCATTTTCCCTAGTCTTTGTTATGTCTTTAGTGAACAATGTAAGGCTTTTCATCATTTCAAACATCGCCCCTGGAGTGTGTTTCTCCTCAGTAACAGGTTCCTTAGCTCTTCTGGGTTTTGGATCACTACAAGAAGGAGCGTAAGCGTCAAAGAAATTCTTCTTTCCCATGGAGGCTAAATTGGCCTCTGCTTTCTTATCCCAGGTTTGAGCAATTTTGAGGTCATTGGGATTCTTTTCCTTAAGGTTCAGACCAAACCATCCTTCAAAAGCATTTACATAAAGGATAAGGATACCTTGCTCTATTGGTCTTAAATCTTGGGGAACACTGGAGACCAGTTTATCCAATCTTACATTAAATTAGTGGATGGTCTCATTTTCTTTCTTCTTAACCTCAAATAACTGATTTAGAAGGAACCTATTGTCTGGCTTGGATGACCAATCTTCGATGAGTTTCTCGGTAAAGTTATCATAACCATTTATCGACCCTGCAGACATCTATCAAACCATCCTCGGGCATCCCCTTCCAAAGATGCTTTAAGGGCTACCATGTAAACATCATCTGCTTCATCCCCATACACATCCATATAATTCCATACTGACTCAATATGCTCTTCAATAGGAATTGCAGATGATCCATTGAATTTTGGAAGTTTCTCAAAATACTTCTCAGGCATGTCATGAGGAGCACCTTGAATCAGTGAGAAATCAAAAGGAGAAGGCCTAGCTCGGCTTCTGAAACGCCTAGGCCTTGTAGGGAGATTGGTGTGAGCCATCAAAGAATTTACTCTAGGTGGACTATTTGAAGGAGTAGGAGAATTCGAACTACTGGTTGGAGAATTAGGTCGAATCAACACAAGACTTGATTGTAAAGCTTCAGGAGGGTTATCTAAAATTTGTCGTGGCGAATTGACTACCCTCTAAAAGAAATTGGATAATTGATCTTTAAGATTCTTATTTTGATTGCGAGTATACGTTAATGAACTTTTGGGATTACTCTGACTTCGAAGGTTATACTGGTGGGTAGGTCCCTCAGGGGAGTTGCCAGGCGAACAAAGTGTCGTGTTCACCGAAAAAAAAATGTCGTACAACACAGTGATTGTGCAGATTGCATAATTAAATAATTGAAAATACAACCACTGGATTTAAAACCAGATGTGATATGAATGAATATAAACAGTAAAAGCATTCACAGACACTGAAGGTACATAAATGAACCAAGGTAAGCCTCTACCTCCCCGACAACGGTGCCAAAAATGTTATCACGAATTTTGTAGTCGCCCCATCAGGTGACCCTATCCAGGATGGCAAAGGAAACGCAACTAAAGTCGCGACCTACGATATCCAAGACCTTTGAAAGAACTCAGATGTCACACCAGTCAAGGATATTGGCACTTCGGACTCAATGAAAATACTAAGCCCAGGCGGTGTCCCTATGACCAAGATAGCCCTAAAATAAGGAAAATGAGTAGACGGTCAAGGGAATCTTGGTGGAATCTCTTAGTGGGATAGTTAATTAGAGTTTAAAACAATTACTAAGAGATTTTAAGCATCCAAGTGAAAAGCCCCAATTCTACCCTAAGGTTTTAAGCAAAAAAATGAGATATAGGACGAAGCAATGAAATTAAACGAAATTGGATACTTAGATTTGTTGTTGGATGTAAGATTAAAAAACTGAAAGTGAAACCAGCAAAACCCAGTATATTGGCACTTCGGACTCAATGAAAATACTAAGCCCAGGCGGTGTTCCTATGACCAAGATAGCCCTAAAATAAGGAAAATGAGTAGACGGTCAAGGGAATCTTGGTGGAATCTCTTAATGGGATAGTTAATTAGAGTTTAAAACAATTACTAAGAGATTTTGAGCATCCAAGTGAAAAGCCCCAATTCTACCCTAGGGTTTTAAGCAAAAAAATGAGATATAGGGCGAAGCAATGAAATTAAACGAAATTGGATACTTAGATTTGTTGTTGGATGTAAGATTAAAAAACTGAAAGTGAAACCAGCAAAACCCAGTTTGCGGTTTCAAAAATACCCACTCCTCCCAAGGAGGGCGTCTTCCCTTAAAAGCAGACTAGTGCTTAAGATGGGCAAATGGAGTCCAATGAGGATGAAATTTGAGACTTAGGGGTTTTATAATAAATCCAAAGTGGGTTTTGAGTTTTATATCCCACAGCAAACTAGAACCTACAGATCTAAGGAATGAGGGTATGATGAAAGGAAAATGCAGCCCCGATTAGATACTGAGAAAAATGATGGATCTTACCTGGGAAAATGTACCTGATGTTTCTGAGGATGAATGCCAAGATAATGAAGATTATTTCCGCATAGATCAAGTGAAGAAATGGTGAAAATCCAGCTTTGTTAAAAAGCCCAAGGAAGTCGAAAGCACCCTCTCTCTTGCTAAGCCAAGTAAATAACAATGAGAATGGAAAAGAAAATGACAAATGCTAACGAGAAGTAAACAAATAAGGGAGTAAGAAATCATAAGACAGAAATACTTCTTGTATCCATCTACCCAGAAAGCATAGCAAGGTGGACGTCTCCCACAGGTGCGTCCCTCTCCAAATCAACTTCCCTGTCAAGCAAATGGATCCAGAAAAAATATGCCAGAGATTCACCAATAATCCCCAATGCAGGCGAGAAATAATGTCAGTCAATCACAAAGAACATTCTTCAATCATCCACAAAAGACAAGAGATCCCAAAAAGATTCTCTATTATTCTTCAAGAGCCAATGGTGCTAAATTTCTCAATGGGATACAATGGGGGGGGTCTTATCTTTATATTGCTTTTGAGAGACGCAAATCGTAACTTACATTCACGTCTAACGGTTGAGATTATAACATCATCAATGGTGGAGATCAATTTTACATGGATCAACTTGACTAGATCAAGGGGGGCACACGTTATTCCCAATGACACCTTGTTTAAGTAAAAAATAAGATATAACATAAGATGTGATCATGATAATACATAAAAAGGGGGTCACTAGGGGATTTATTCACCCTAGGCCCCCTTACAACCTGATAACATATGATATAACAATGTAATACATCAATTAGCCAAGTTGAGCGCCCCTTAGGGGTCGTCCTCACTGGTTGAGCCAAAATTAAATAATTCGGACATCAATGCTGACTGAAACTGCTGAAGAATTGTCCGAGGAGCCAAACTACATCATCTAACAAATTTCCAAGCCATTTTCTTGACCCAATAGGCCAAATCGATTTTTTCAGTGAATTCTCTAGTTCATTTTCTGGTGGTCCATCCTCTAAAATTGATAAAAATCATCATAACTCTGTCCACGCTAAGAACTGGGAAAAACTGACTGTACTGGATGATCTGGAGACACAAAAGAATGGTATAAGTGACTACTCATATCCCCTGTAACACTACAATTCTCTGGGAGAACCAAAATCGCTACCATCTGTAATAAAATTTGATCTTTTGACCAATAATAAAGTGATAATAATCACTGATCATGAGATCTGGAGCCAAACTCTCAAAACTGAAACCACAGTATTGGTCCTGGGCATGTCTAGAACAAATATAAGTAATGTTTTTTGAGTCACTGCCTTGGGAACCGTGTTTGACTTGGTCAAGTGGGTTGACCAGGTCAAAGTACCCAAATTGGAGGTGAGATATTGTACCCATATGATCTTGTATGCTTCCAAGGTAAGAAGGTATCTAATGGTGTATATCAAAACCATACGTAAATCATGTTATTCATAATCATGGTGACAACATTAATAATAGTAAGTAAGATATACCCGTGCCTTTGAAAAGAGTCTCAGAACCTTCGGGAAGTCTGCTTGCTCATGCCATACTTAAAAATGTGTTATTGTTGGGTGAGGATGGAAAACAAGGCTATGGAAAAAGGAAATGACTTCTGACTGACTTTGAATGATCACAAATACACTCAACCAAAGTGACATATGCATGACAGATAGCAATAAGGGATGGTGGTGTTTCACAAGTGGATAAAGTACTTGGGTTTGTTTCCTTCAGGCTCTAGCAAGTTTTCATTTTCATCACTTTCACAATACAGGTCAGCCTCCAAAGGCAGCTACCCTGGAATCCTTCTGAGCTCCAGTGCTGACAAAGACACAACCTTTATAGGCTAATCTTGATGAATATGGTTGTCATTGATGACAATCCATTAATGACAAAGGTTAAGCATGATGACATGGCAAGGTGTCTAGAAAAACATGAGGACATGGAAACAAACATGGCAAGAAAGACATGAGAGCTTGGCAAGAAGGGCAAATGACTCATTCAGTGGTCATTTGTGATTTGATGATGTCCTTTGAAGTGTATATGCTGGTTGGTAATCTATGAAAAAGATGGAGCCTCATAAGCTTGATCAACAATGGGGGCATTGCTTGATAACCCATGCGGGCATATTTTGAGGAGATATGTGGGCATTCCAAAAGGGCTTTGTGGGAATAATAGAAGGCAGTTAAAGGCCATGACATGGCATGAGAAAGAAACCTAATAATGTGGAAAAAGGTTATGTAATGGCCACCAATAAATAAATCATTGTTGATTTATTTAATAATTCTAATAATAAAAAGGAGAAACGAAATGATGACATGTCAGCCTCATTAAGAATAATATA
>LPNX010561201.1:534380-601257 GCA_001517045.1 Pseudotsuga menziesii
AAGAAAAATTATTTGGATGAAGAGTAGCAGTGACGTAGCAGCAACAAAAGTGTTTGAAAGTTTTTCTTTTTTGGTGAAAGTTTATCGCATAGTTAGCAGTGAACAGTGACAACCTACTAACGACTTGTAGCAGCCTTCTCTTGTGATTGTGACAAGTTTGTAGTTTTGGAAAGCATGATGAAGCTGATTGGAATTTGAAGTTAATAAGTTAATATTTGTTGGTTCTGAATTTTGGTTTATAGTGCTAAAGATCAGCTAGGGTATCCTAATTAGCTGAAGTGCAGGCTGTTAACTATGTTGGAGATTATCTTTCAAGCCATGGTCTAACCCACCACAACACCATGGCCCTCAGATCTGGGCCATGGTGCATGTGAAGACAAATACAACTCTGATTTCGGGTAGCACCAGCATACTCATGTATTGAAGTTTGATCCATTTCATCACAGACCTTGATAAGTGGTGATTTAAGTCTGATATCGCTGGTTGACTTTGTGATAAGACAAAAGGGAGTTGAAAAGATAAGCATGACTATATGAGCAGTCTGTCTGGGTGACAAACATCTGAATTGATTGAACAGTGGAGTGCTCTGATTAGCTTAACAATGACAGCCGTGATCAATGACATTGATGTGTTAAGTTTACAGTGATTTGATAAGTCAAACTCAGAAGAATTCTATCTCAAACATATTCTTCATTTGGCTTACTTGACAGTGACAAAGAAGCTCTTTACCTGATATGCTAGACTTGATACATTGGGATAACTGAGATGACAGTAACAAGTACAACATAGAATTGATGACATATGGGAGCAACAATAGTTGATTGATGAATGGCTGATAATGATGACAGAGATAGCTAAATGATGACATGACAAGTGACATGATATTGATTGCAGTGAACAAGATGATTATGACAAGCATGAACTGACTTTGACAAGTAAAGACATGACCAACTGATGATTCTTCCATCAGATTGAGATAATGACAAGACAAGTTGAATTGTGGACAGAGCTGTAATGATGTGATTGATGTCATGTAATGTGACAAATGTGTGTATTAACTACAAGCTAGGTCTTGTACATGTTTTCTTAGTAGGATCTAAGAAAAACTAGGCAAGGTCATAGATAAGGAGTTGGCGCTCTTTGTTTCAGTAGGTCTTGAATTGTCTCACGGTCGCAACCATTTGAAATACAAAAATATTACAAATATTATATCTTGTGTCTCTTGTGCAATGTGTTGATGATTGTGTTTAACTTGATGAATGATTAATGATATAGGTTATTGATGAATATGATAATGTAGTAAATGTCTGAATGAAGATATGAGATTTTGATTGAAGTTGAAAATTGGATTAAGTATAAGCTCACCAATTCACCCCCCCCCTCTCTCGATGAGTCATTGTGTCTAACAAAACCATGTTTCCATGTGAGGGCAAATGAGTCGAACACTATACAAAGAGTGAATGCTCATCCTTTGACCATTGACCTTTTTAAATAACTTTCACATTTGACATAAGATAATAGCCAGCCTACAACAGCAAGTGCCCTGGAAAGCCTTCTGGGCTCCAGTAAATGACTAAGGCCTAGCCTCGCTGCCAGCGAGCAGTCCATAGCCCCAACGGGTTTGTCTCTCCTTGCTGACCCTATGGAGGGCAGATGAGCCTTACATTATACCATAGTTTTAAAAATCGGAATCGAAATCGAACTCAAAATCAGTCGAGGGTCAAGTCGGAATCGAGAATGAATCGGTCATAAATCGATCGATTTAAATTTAATGACTTGGTTTACTAAAAATACATAACATATTTAAATTTTAAAGAAAAACAACATTTTCAAGATTTTTAATCCATGATTCCAAAGCATCAGAGACAAAATATCTAAAGTCTGCTCATGTATATACCATATAAGAGTGAATATTTTTAAAAAGCACAAAGTGTATTGTGCAATACGTAACTAGGAGACTGGGACTGAAACAAAATAAATAATCTATGAGGCCTATAGCTTACCTATAGGCTATATGGCCTATAAAGTCCAAAAAACATGTTAGATAGTTAACTACATAGTCAGTTGTCATACATCATCAACTACATGCTATATAGTCCACTGTCCCCATGGCTTCCCCTCACTCACACAATCACACTGTTTGCAAATTGCTACTGCTGCAACGTTGCTCCACAGTGAAAATAGGGAATAGGTGTAGGGAAATAGAGGGTGAGGGGGGGGGCGGGGTTCATTAAGCAAATTTAGGCCCTAGGTTTAGGTTAGGTTTGGAAAAAACAAAGCAAACAATGAAATTTCTGTGTTTTTCAATTCTGCAGGCCGCCCATGTCTGAATGTAAAAAAATCAGAGTAAAAAATTGGAGAGTGAAAATTGGCCTATTTTTTACATAAATCGACCGATCTGACTGGTTTGGTACCAAACCGACCGATTCGGTGTTTGAATTGATTGATTTGGTACCAAACCGGTCAACCAAACTGATTTCCAGGCCGATTTGGTTCAGTTTTCCTCAACTCGGTGAATCGGTCGTTTCTGAAACCGATTTCACCGATTTTTAAAACTATGCATTATACAAAGAATGAGTGCTCAACCCCATGGCCACTGACTACTTTTTAAACATTTACTTTGCATCATTTATATACATATTTTATGTGTTCCAATGCTTTAGTGTTTGGCAACACTGTTTGGAGGAACACTTGTTTTGAGGACTAAAGGAGAACTACCCGATGAACCCAGCCACACTAGCCAAGCCACATACTTCATAGCCAAAGGCACATAACAACATGGAGTATATCATGCATAGGGGTCAAGATGGGGAAAAGATCTTCAATCTGACAAGTCGCAATCAATCTAAGTCATGGGATAAAATTCAACAACGGATGAACTAGATGGATGGGGACAAATGGCACATGGAACCAACATACTACGAAGGTTTACTATTTATACAAGCATGGCATGAGCAACAGTCTTCACATCAAGTCCTTTGATTAATCTCAACACAAGTTCAAGCATTCGTACACTTGTAAGCATAGTTCACCATGATCATCCTAACAAGACAAGCATAGGTGTTTGATACACATCACAAAGCAAAATCAAACTATAGAAGCATATACTTGATCTCACCATATATCCCTGTCTCCATCTGATAGGCCCCTATGTAACTGTGTGTACCATATCTGATATGCTACTCTGCTCAAATGAACTAGGTCATCATTGAAAGCATTTCAATGGACTAATGGATCTCAGTGTTGATTAAGGCTTTGGAATGGCTAAGGCTGTATTGATCCATGCTAAAACCCCATGTGAATGAAAAGCTCAAAAGAATAAATAAATCAATCTGTATGCTGCATCACGGTAGCCAAACTGCAAATGTATATGTGATAACAATTTTATGTTCACACAGATTAAATTTCTATGAGTTGATAGTTGCTAATTTATGTCTGTCATTGCATCATTTCACAAAGTATTTCGGTTTTTATCTTGGTATGAATATGACTTGTGAATCTTGTTACTCAATTACCAATGTGTATTGCAATGAAGACTTAAGGGAGTGTCTGGGAAAAAGACTTGTAATGGAAATTCACTAGTGTGTAGTACTTTTAACTAGGATCACACTCTTATGTACAGATTGTTTAGATCAATGTTGAAAAAGTCGGCAAGGGTCCCAAATACAACTTATCGACAACATCGACGAAAAAATCGAGAAAAATCGACAAACATTAAAAAATAGAAAATACTTTCATTTTTTTCAGAATTTTAAACATATAAAGCAACAATAACATGAGAAAAACATATTAGAACATAAATATGAAGAAAGCATTGATATATATCATTATCATGTAGTCATGCCAAATATAAAATGATACATCAAAGTCGATACTGAATCTTGAAACATCATAGTTGTCCAATCAAGGACTCAAAAGTGTATAAAGTTTAAACAACACAAAATGACATCACATATATAAATGTATCTGAGGAAAACTAGCATCTAGCTATCTAATATCAATTCCCTCTTCCCCTTTTACGGGAAAATATCATGGGTCGTTTGTCAAGCCTGCCCCTAGCACTAGTAGTAGCAGCAGAAGGGCCATGGCCCTGCATCTAATACCAGACGCTGAGTGATGGATGGAGGACTAGATGTATCAATCAATGCAGAAGGTGGTGGCAATGTTAGCACATCACCCTCCATTGTGTCTCCAACCTCCTCTTCCTCCTCCTCCTCCTCTTGCCCCTCTATCTCTAGCCATGCATGTGATTCCTCCATGATAGGAGTCTAAATCTCCACCCTCCACTTAGATAATATATCAATATTGTCCAAGGAGATGGCATGTGCATATGGTTCTTTTTGGATTTGTGTCATCCGCAAGCGGAGATTGTAATGGACATACACCAAGTCATTAAGACGTGTGAACTCCAACCTGTAAGAGGGTAATAAAAAAAATTATGAGTCTAGAGGGTAATAAATTAATAAATTATAATATCTTAGAGGATCATAGATTCATAAATTGCGTCAAACATTTAAAATTTAAATGCAATTGCTTTGTTGAAATTCTAAGTTCTAACCTTCTGCGTCTCTTTGCATGTATTTTTTCCAGACCGATTTGGTTCAGTTTTCCTCAACTCGGTGAATCGGTCGTTTCTGAAACCGATTTCACCGATTTTTAAAACTATGCATTATACAAAGAATGGGTGCTCAATCCCATGGCCACTGACTACATTTTAAACATTTACTTTGCATCATTTATATACATCTTTTGTGTGTTCCGATGCTTTAGTGTTTGGCAACACTGTTTGGAGGAACACTTGTTTTGAGGACTAAAGGAGAACTACCCGATGAACCCAGCCACACTAGCCAAGCCACATACTTCATAGCCAAAGGCACATAACAACATGGAGTATATCATGCACAGGGGTCAAGATGGGGAAAAGATCTTCAATCTGACAAGTCGCAATCAATCTAAATCACGGGATAAAATTCAACAATAGATGAACTAAATGGATGGGGACAAATGGCACATGGAACCAACATAGCACTAAGGTTTACTATTTATACAAGCATGGCATGAGCAACAGTCTTCACATCAAGTCCTTTGATTAATCTCAACACAAGTTCAAGCATTCGTACACTTGTAAACATAGTTCACCATGATCATCCTAACAAGACAAGCATAGGTGTTTGATACACATCACAGAGCAAAATCAAACTATAGCAGCATATACTTGATCTCACTATATATCCATGTCTCCATCTGATAGGCCCCTATGTAATTGTGTGTACCATATCTGATATGCTACTCTGCTCAAATGAACTAGGTCATCATTGAAAGCATTTCAATGGACTAATGGATCTCGGTGTTGACTTAGATAATATATCAATATTGTCCAAGGAGATGGCATGTGCATCTGGTTCTTTTTGGATTTGTGTCATCCACAAGCGGAGATTGTAATGGGCATACACCAAGTCATTAAGACGTGTGAACTCCAACCTGTAAGAGGGTAATAAAAAAAATTATGAGTCTAGAGGGTAATAAATTAATAAATTATAATATCTTAGAGGATCATAGATTCATAAATTGCATCAAACATTTAAAATTTAAATGCAATTGCTTTGTTAAAATTCTAAGTTCTAACCTTCTGCGTCTCTTTGCGTGTATTTTTTCAAATACACTCCAATTCTGCTCACATCCCTAAGCGTTACAGGTTTGGCTAAGGATTCTGATGGCAAATTTCTGTAAATTTGGTGTCCTCACACCATAGGTTTGCCACCAAGTGGCTACACCAAACAAGAAAGAAAGATAACTAAATTACATTTCATCACATTCAAATTTGGAAAACTAAAATAGGAAATAAATATAAATAAATAATAATTCATCTTTCAAATAAAGGTGAAAACTTAAAACGCTCTAATAACTTACCTGGCACGAAATCAATCCTGTCACAAATAGCATCACCAAAGCTAAATACTCCAGTACCATCCTAATACACCTCTATCTCGCGATTAATTGCATTGCGAGTCTCATAATCAAGTATCATCCTCTGAATACAAGTGAGTAGCCCCTCCAAAACCTCACCATCCAAATCAAAATTGCATTTGTAGGCAAATGCGGGATTGAGGAAGAGTCCTGCTGCATGAATGAGTCAATGAAACATCCTAGTCCATCGGCTATCAATCAAATCCCATAACAACATGTGCTTGTTGTGCCATGGGGTACCCTTTTCCACATAATAATTTCTAATGGCCTCTTTGGCCCTATCCATGACCTCGTATAAATAGCCCATTGTGGGCTTATCACCATCAACAAGTCTCAAAACCCTTACTAAAGGTTCACTCACCGAGCACACTTCCTCCAATCCTTCCCAAAAGGAGTCAGTGTACACCAACTTGGCAACGGTTTTCCCATCCTCTCCCCCGCTGTAAGCACAATCACGCCACTCATCACAAACAAACATTTGCTTCAACTCAAACTGATATTGAAGCAAAGACTGAAGAGTAATAAATGTGGTGACAAAACACGTGATTGCAGGACGCTTCAACTCCTTGTTTTTGGTGTGCCTCCTCATGAGGAACAAAGGGGTGAATCTGTGTGTGCAGTCTTTATTACTTTTTCAATTTTAACAATCTACAACTAATTCATCAATGCATAATCATTTCATAAACATCTACCACTTCATCATTTATAAATCACAAGCATCTAAATCATGGAGTCATAACAAGAACCATAGCACAAGAGAACACAACACCATATGATTTTGTAATCTTTTAATATTTGTTTTGGAACGGCTACAACCGTGAGGTAATATCAGTACCTACTGATACAAAGAGCACCTACTCTTCATCCAGGACCCTGCTTGTCTTTCTTAGACCCTGCTAAGAAAGGTTTGACGTATCCTAACCTCAAAATCAAGACAAGCTTGCATTTACAATTACAGCTCACTGTCTCAACACATTCATCACACACACATATCACTGTCAAGTGCGCTCACTGCCACATCATCTCAGCTGCCCATCACCCATGTCATCAACACTGTCGTAATACACTTTGCTGCTTATTAGTACTGCTTGTCAACTCTGCTCAAGTGCAGATGACCTTCTTCTTGGTTGCCAAATCTGTTGAGGATTTCAGTGCCAACGGTCTTGGAGACTCTTCAACAATAGTTCTTGACTACGTCTGTTTTTATGCCTTTGTCATGCCTTAGTAAGCCCTCCAATCATTTGAAGATATACATGTATTCTGCTACCTCCTCTTAAGAAATTCACGTGACTCTTAAAGTTTGTGTCTACCTAACTTAACTGCTTCCTGACTGATCTTAAACCATCAACACTGCAAAAATTACAGACTGCTTTATTGACTGACTTGTAGTATTCAGATCTATGGACTGTGCAAACTCAGACTGCATATTTCGAACCGTGGTATTGTGACTGTCTCTGATTGCTTCATATGTACAATTGTGGAACATACTCGGATTCTTAAGAATGTTCTTGCTTCATAATAAATTTTGTATCTTCACCTTTGTCAACAGAGATCACACTTATCTTATGCTATGTCCAAAATGATCTTCTTCTATCAGTCCTTGATGTTCTACATGCATGCCCAAGTATTCAGTTCTTGATAGTTTGATTAAGAGTAATGTACAGAGATAGGCTTTTGACTAAATCAAGAATTGATCCGCCAAATCATACCTGAAAATGTACCTTCAGCAGCTACCACTGTTGATGACTGTAGAGCATGGTCTGATAGAAGTGTTTAGAGGACACTTCTTATGTCACGGTATAAAGAATTTGAATGTTATATCTTCACACTGATCTATATAGCTTTGAACTTCCTTTCAAAAGATATTATCCTTTTGAACACTGTCAAGTTGAAGATATCTGTCATATAATGGTTGCCACAGTCGAGTAATGGTTGTCATTATCACCTCATCCACGACTCAATCAACTGTTGACTAGCTTATCAAGTGCACATACATCTGCTCATAAGGATCTGCTTATTGCTCATGGTCATGATCCCAATAAATCATGTTCAAACTGATATCCACAGTAGAGATCAAAATAATATTGTTGCTGCTGGTTTAACACCTTTCTTTTTGACAGATCAAGAGAACTGTCCTTCTGCTGATGCCAAATTTTAACTGCTGATAAGGTACTTCAAAGATAATTTGGGCCTGTCTGGAAGTGACCTTGACTGGGTTTGGGTTGCTTGTTTAAGCCCTACAGGCCTGTCACAGTTAAGGCTTTCCTCTAATTCGGGTCTTGTTTGTCTGCAAATTGGAACTGCTGCAACTTCTGGTTAAAATAAACAAAACTTGTCTGCTGTTCCAAAAGGACTGCTACTGCTGCTCACTCGGATCCCTCTTCTATGCTGCTGGTTATTCCAAAAATGAACTTTGTATAATCAGACGGTAGACCTTCATGCCATTGTATTCGCAAACGCCTTCATAATTTCTGTCTGGTCAAAAGAAATAGAGATGCTGTAGCTGCCTTAGATGTCCAAGCTTGATGCCCAAAAAAATAAAAAATAAAACTTCCGTGGCTGCCTCATTCGCTGCCTCAGTTGACTGTAAATTCCGTTGCCTCAGTTGACTGTAAATTTTGTTGCCTCAGTGGACTGTTGCCCTACCCGAAATTCAGAGCAGCTCTCCTTCATCCGAATTTCCCCCCCATAAAACGGAAGACTTCATTCTTATTTATACACATTTTATTTTTCACAATTTTATGGAGCCGACTTTACAACAACAACAAAAAATTAATTTTAATTTTAATTTATTTGGGGCCGACTTGTTGGTAAGTATTTTTAATTTCACTTCCTTGCCATGTAGGAATTGAAGGTTTCATCTTGTGGCTTTAAGCCACATAGAAGGGCTTCATCATGTTAGCTGCTTCAAGGTTGCTTAGTGGACCAAGCCAAGAGTCTTCAAGTGTTATATCAAGCCACAAATGTTTCCAAGTGCCTTCATACCATAATGTATGTGGGTACCAACATCTTCAATGTCATAAGGCCATCCCCAAGGGTTCCAAGACCCCAAATGCCCACATCATCTTCCTTTCTTCAAGACAATTAAACCGTCTAGTGTGTGGGTCAAGAGGCTTCTTTAAGGCCTTCTTTATCATGCAGGAGGCATCATGAGTTTCTTTAACCACCTTAACCACACCAATAGACCACTAAGGGCCAAGATCCATCGTGACATCACCTGTGGGGTTGCTAGGCCTTTCCTGGGGTACCGAGACACCATTAGAGTATGAATGACCACAGAATGGGTCATTAATGCTTCTCCAACCCATCTAGGACTTCTCCATCGTCCATGGAGGCTTCAACACCATCTCTTTAGCATCTTCAACAAGGTGGTGGCATCAAGATCTAGTCTTGTGGGTACAGGCACCTTGTCAACTGGGTAAAAGATGCTTCAAGGCACAAACCCACTCTGTAAGGAATCTAAGGCACTACAGGTGGGACTTGGTGGCATCAATGATAACTTGTGGGGCCACTGCAAGTCCATGTTGGCATCAATGACAATTTCATCAACAGCTGCATTATCTATAATAACTTGCACAACATTGTGCAACCCAATATCCTGGATGAACCCATCCATCAACTCGCTTAAAGGGCTACATCTTTTACATGTGCCGATGCATCAATTGATTTTACAAACACGGTACCTCTAGGACAATGTACCAAGAAGTTGATAAGGGTTCTACCCTTACCATCTGTCCACCCATCTAACATGACTGTGCATCCAGTGCTCTCCCATGACTGCCTGAACTCTGTCATCCTAGCCCCGATGTCCTTCTTTTCTGCTTGAAGGATTGGGCCCTGCAACTCCAAAAAGGTGGCACTTTTATTCCTTGGGCCAACTGCTGCAATGGCATCACACATCAGCTGCCAAAATGGATTGTTTTTAACAATGCTGAGAGGTATGTGACTCCAGTAAAGACACCTCCCCATTACCCTATCCACTTCTACCTTTTCCGATTTCTTTACAATTGATGTGATAGAAGGTTGTGATCCTATTCTTGTTCGTGCAACAAAATAGGATGAGTGCCCCGCCCTCCCAATAGGTGAAGCTGTGGAGCCCCTCCCACTACCCTCACTGACAGTGGTAGATAGAGATGCACCTACACTTCTTGCTTACCCAAAAGCTGCAAGCTTAGCTTTGTTTGCAGCGATCTCATCCTTCTTTCTATTTTTTTCATGGATGGCGTCATGGGAAGATCTCATGATTTCTGGGGTCACTATAGTACAAAGGCCAACATCATGGCCAAGTAGTTTGGCTAGATGGTTTCAACCTGTTAACCCCTCCCGATATGTGATGCCCACATAATTTGCAACTCAATTTTTGCATATTTGATCCATCCTCGCGCTCACCATACTGCCAAAATGGGTCCAATACCTTTGGCATTTTTGCAATTTGAATGACAACCTCAAATGCAACCCTAGGGCACAAAAACACAAAAAAAATACATTAAACTCCATTGGAAAAAAATAGCAACATTCTAGCTTAAAAATCAGACCTCTAAATTTAGATTTTAAGCCATGAAAGATAAGAAAGAGGGTGGCTAAGAATTAAAAAAACAAGCATGCTATTCCATTCTAATTTTTTAAATCCCCCTTTTACATTGTGATTGTTTTTCATATTTTTGGGCATGGAAATCAATGGCAAAATAGGATAAAAAAATAGCAAAGAAATAGTCAATGAAATATGCAAGAAAACTTTCAAGCAATCCATGTAAAAAATGGAAAAACAATGGGATAAAATGTACATATCTCTAAGGAATCTTGAACACTTGCTCCACAAAAATCCTTGATAGAGATGGTAAATGCTGTTCGAAAGCCTCCAAAGGTGTTGGTGGTCTCCTCTTGCCCTTCTCACTCCTCTCCCAACAAACCTGTTTGTCAAATGAACCAAAAAACCCGAGTTTTCTTCTTTAAAGACGCGGGTTCAAGTGCTGGGTGCTTTTTTGGGTCAACCCGCGACTCTTTCAAAAATGTCACGACTTTGCGATTTTTTTTAAAATTGTGACTTTTACTCGCCCAAAATCGGCTTGGAGTAAAAGTCGCAATTTTTTTCCGAAAACTAACAATTTTTCGGCAAGGTTTTCTACACTGGTTTAGATAGCCCTCGGACTAAGAGTGTACTTGGTTGTTTTTGGATAGTTGGTTTCCTTGTACCACCATTGTTGTGCATGTCGGTGCCTATTTGATCGTATTTACATCTAGTGTTTCCTCGAGCACTATCTTTTGAAACCCATTCCCCCAAGATTGGATTGGATGACAACAATATACTGAGTATAGGTTTTCTAAGTCATTCATTCTCATGCGATGTTCATGTTTTACACGCCTTTAATTTTCATATCATGATAATTTTGTACCTTGTGAATTTTATTGCAATTAATGTTTTACTAAATGGTTTATGGTGAATGATACCTTTCATTTGATTTACAGTAATATAATCATCTTAAACCTAAGTTGTGTTTAAAAACATCAATTCTAAATCCTCTAGAAACTACCACAAATATCTAGTGCTAGGTGTATACTTAGGGTTGTCCTTCGATTATCTTAAGCAAAAGCTTGGCCAAGGTCTCCCCTTTGGATAGTCTAGGTTCATTCACTGTTGGATCTAGGAATTCTAAAGCAACAAATTCCCATCCGTTAGTGACATTTTGTGTTGGAGGCTTATAGTTGTGTCAAATTAACAGCCGATTTAGCTTGTCCATCATTTGGGATGCTAGTTTGTGCATCAACAGGTGCCATTCCTGTCTTACACCCATTTAGCCTTACGGAGTCGAAGTGTCAAAGATCAAAATATTATAGTTTCAACATCAACAGCTATGTACTCTTTTATTTATTATTTTACAGTTCTCCAAAGATGCTTTTGCATTCTTAACGGTTCACTCATCTTGGCACCATTTACAATCCAAGATTCCAACTAACAAACCTTGGCCATGAGGGAACATCGATATTTCAATTAATTTAATGGAAATGAACTTAAATATGAAAGTCCATTTTAGTCTCTAATAATACAAGCTCAATGCTCCCTGAGCAACATCTTGCATGCATTATAGGATAACAAGAAATATCTGTTGGTACATCCACCATCTTTCTTCATCTGCATTGTATAAATTTGTATGTCATTATAATTCAATCCTCTTGCTTGTTTGCATTGTATAAATTTGTATGTCATTATAATCTCAAACTAGCATCTACAACATACCATCTCATTTCTGATTTAATAAGCTCATGGTTTAACTTTTCTTGCATCCCTTACAAATAGATTATCTTTGTAGCCACCTTGTCCGCACTAATATCTTCAATGTTCAATTCAACAATATTAAATTGTATTGTCCCACAGATCATTTTTATTAAATGTTCAATCTACTAAATAAACTCTAAACCTTCTTATGGCTTTAAACATATTATGAGGGCGAACAATTACAATTGTGAACTTTATTGGTCACCAATTATAAAGCTTGTTGGCAATGCTTCCATGAGAAAATGGTAGGAAAGTTTTCGTTGTGTTACTGTGTAGCAATATTGAAAAAATCGAACTTGGGAATAACTTATAGCCTATAGGGGGTCAACAACTTTGAAAAAATCGAACTTGGGAATAACTTATAGTCTATAGGGGTCAACAACTTAAAAATTAGGAAACATCGAGGAAAATTTTGACAATGACTCAATTAAAACATGGAAATATTAAAAACTGCAAAATAGTTTTACTTTTAATTTAAATTTAAATATAGAGTAAGCTCGATGGGTGAGCTCAAGTGATTGAAAGCTGTGAGTTGTAAACATAAGGTCTTGGGGTCAAATCACCGGGTGTCGGGTGGCTATGCATAGATATATAAGGGCCTCACTTGATGTCCCCATCAGGCTAGGTTCCGTAATCAGAGCTGACAGGGTGAGGCCCCTTCAGGTGGGCACCCTGAGAATTCTTACCGTGGACATAGCAACTCCTCCAGGGTAGTGAACCACATTGAAAAAAAGAATATTAAAAATAGAGTATAATTTTTATTTTTATTTTAAAGTACTTTGTAGTGCAGCAGCTTAGACAAAGAGATTCTATAAGAAGTATTTTCAAAAAAAAAAACATCTTCACTCATTTTGTGCCAGGCATTGTCTTTTAGAAACAAATCACATTTTTTTGATAAGTTGGACAGACTCACAGTTTACTCACAAAGATTTCTGAATATCTGGAAAAATTGAGAAATTGATGATTTTTAGATAAATTTTTCCACACTAGAACAGTACATGTATATCACATTTATGTGCATGAGATATTTCGTTCTTCACAATAAGAATTGTGGCAGTGAATGATTTGTATTTACAGGCCTTTTGCATCCTACCTAGCTTTTAGAAGATACCCTTCTTTATAGCTCACTTTGTATAACACTTTCTTAGACCACATTTATGTGCATGAGACAATTCCTTCTATACCACAAGAATTGTGTGGGAGAATGATGTTTATTCACAGGCCTTTTGCATCCTATCTTGCTTGTAGAAGATATCCTTCTTTATAGCTCATTTTGTACAACACTTTCTTATCATAAGCACTGTGTACATTTTCATAATGTTTTAGAATATCTTATTTTGCATATAAAACATTGGGTTCCTATCATCTACACAATAATACTAACATCGACATAATACATATTTTCTTATGTTAGAAAATTTGTTTGTATAATCTTCTACCATATAATGCTTGAATCCAATTTACATTTCAAAAAGAAACATCATTGCAATAAGTGAATGCGTGTGGGAGATCAAGTCAAATGAGGAAGAGCTATCAAGGATAGAATAGCTGTTTTAAATTTAGAGTTTATTTATTAGTTGTCCTCCAAAATATTCCACCACAACAATGCAAGGAAAAAACTTTATTCATTTTCAGATTTTTCTACTAATTCTTTCTTCTTCATTAGCTAGACAGATGCATATAACATCAAAATGTCACGTCAAGGTAAATATCATAAAATTTGGTTGGACCAACGATTAACCAAGCAATACATTATTGAAATAAACAATAGATACATGCATATATATTACATGAATATAAATATCTACAGATTCGGGAATACTTACCGACTGCAATGCATTAACTTGCTTGTAGCATATTATTTCATGGAAAGGCATGGACTCTATTGGTCTCAAATACTGTCTGCATGGTTACCACAAAATATACATTATTTTGTATTGTGCAATCAAAAACTACAACTAACTAAAAGAGCAAGAGAGGATTCCTAAGATTATTCATATATCAAGGACAAGCTATTCTTAATGCAACTACAAAAACAAAATATATTTTCCAATGGTTCCCTTTCAAATTCTAATAAGCTAAAACAAAAACCTAAAATGAAACAAGAACACAAGAACATTATTCAGTACTGTTGGAAACCTAATCCATACGTTCCATTTGTAAAATATTGTAATTATTTGATTTCAGTTCTTAGAGAGTAAGACAAATAATCACGTACCCTTGGTAGTTGAAGCCCAGAGGTCAGTGATCCTCTTGTATAAATAAGACATTCTCCCTAAAAGTAAAATCAACCATTGGAGTTTCTCCAAGGCCTTACAATGGTATTAAAGCCCTAGCTATTCTTAACTCTGTGTTTTGTGGTCTGCAACTCTGCCTTTTGTTGCCCTTAGACCTACCAACTTTGTCGACCTTCAAATCTGTGTCCCTTATAACTACACGCTACCCAAACTCCTCTCCAAGAAACCCTAATCCACTCCTTCTGCATACCTTCTTATTCTTTCTGTGTCCTCGTATAATTCTCCAACAAAGTTTTCCCTCTGTATACACAGAGCCTGTGCAAACCAAATTTATTATACTTCTGTGTATTTCCTTCAACGACCATATCTCCATGCAACAAATCAAACTCACAGCCATCTCTCTGTCACGTCCCCTCCCTTCCGAGAGGACACGACTACACGCTGCTGATATCTATCTAGCCCCATGAACACGATAATAAAATGCATAGATGCATAATGCATGCAAATATAGCGGAAGCAAATACATTTCATTCAAGCATTCAACATGTTCATAATAATTCATAAAAACAAATACAGTTGCAGAGGTAAATATACAAGAAATACTTGTCTTGAAAAGGAGTTGCCCTGCAACCAGCTATGTCGTTGCAACGTTCCACCCAACCATAGGCCAGTGCACTCATCAATCTCTCAACACCACTGCCACCCCCGAGCTGGGAATGATTCCCACAAGGAATAAGGGAAGAACAGGCTCACACATAGCCCAATACACATCACAACTCAGCCAAGCCAAACACAGTTGTGTTTATCAGGCTGCTAAGAAGGTGGAAAGGTTGGATTGCTAAGCTAGTGAGCTCAACCACAGAGCTATGGACACCTACACAAGGTCTAGCTTGGATTTCCCGACACCTACACACCCAACACAAGGAAACATCCCCTTCTCTGCTACACAGCCCCTCGAGCTATGCCTTCCCTTCCAGTGCTCTTCAAGGTGTGCAAAGAAAGATAACCAGACCCTCTTGATCTGTCTGTGAGGTTCCTTCCTTCACTAGGTTTTATCAAGCTAATTCTCACACAATTCCACTCCAAACCAGTTCAGACCAAAACAAAGGATGCACACACTGCAAAATACAAGTTCTGGGTTTGGGGAAAAACGTCCTCGGAGTCAAAACGAAAATGGAACAAGGGGAAAACAACCCTCTGATAGCAAATTCGATTTCAGAAATGTCTGTGGGCTTCACATGGGCAAAAACATCCTCTTCAAAACCCCAAAACGTGGATCTCTCTGCACATTCACTCAGCAACACAGAAAACGAATTTTGGGCATGGAGAAGTGAAGAAACGACAGGAAAAATCATGAAGGAGAGAGCTCAGCCACCTTCAGCTGCGTGAGAGAGCCCAACATGAATGATAATGGGTGAGGAATGAAAGACGTGGGTAAATAATGGGTGAGGAATGAATTTATGGGCTCTTACTTGCCCAATAAGCCAAAAACACGTTCTTTCTAAAATGGGTGGTCTTCCCAATTCGAATTTTGACCTCCATACCTTTCCCATCCCAAGGAAATAACTTCCTCAACCAATTTCTGGCAAAAATAAATGATTGAGCACAAAAGACAAAATGGATAGTTGAGAGTTTGATGGGTTCTCCCTTTGACAATTGGCTTTACCCTATTGGCTCAAGGGTTTTAATATCCCCCCCTATTCCTTATGAAATCATGCCCCCATCTCTTTAATGTTGCATTGACATAGCTAGTTGTAGGTATTTTTATTAATTGCATATTTACATGATGTCCAAACTTATAATGTGCCTGGCTAGCACGAAATACCATCTGCATCAATTTTAATTGCCAAAACATAAAATGCTAAATCGATGGTGGGGCTTTTGTCTTGAGCTGCACACCATGATTAAATAACGTTATTTACATCATATACATTTTAATGCAAACGGGGTCAAAACCGGGGTGTTACACTCTCCATTTCTTTGTATCCCTCACACATCTCTAGGTCTCCACTCAAGCCCACGAATCATCTTTGCGTCTTTGTGTCTCTTGGTTGTTGTTGTAAATGTAACTTCAGAAGATATTCTTCATTTTGTTGTATTATTATTTTATTATTGTTATATTGTTATTCTACCTCCTTCGGAGATGTTTTTCCTTTGTTCGAAGATGTTATTATTACACTTGGTCAGATGTAAATGTAACTTCGGAAGATATTCTTCATTTTGTTGTATTATTATATTGTTATTGTAACTTCTTCGGAGATGTTTTTCCTCCGTTCGAAGATTTTATTATTACACTTGGTCATGTAAGAATATCAAGGTAAAACCTCCGTTGTAAGTAGGGGCAATGGTCCCCAAGAGAATAATGTAAAATGTATTTTTGGTCTCCCACAAGATAAGTCAACCCAGTCAAGGAAGAGAATTCGGCCCTATTGGGACAAATGTCACCCACATGAAAGAATATAAATAGGGAGGCGCCCTCCCTCATTTGGACACACAACAAGTGCAAGCAAGTTTTCTCCAAGGAGGAGAAAGACATGTTCGCTGGGAAGAAGAAGAAGAAGTTGTAGAAGTGATCGTATATCTTGGGTTTTCTATCGTTTATTGAAATTGTACTAAGTGACGAATCTATATTGAAGAAGTTGTTGGGTTTTTCCCGAGAGAGAGTTTTCTTAGGATAAAATCTTTGTGTCTCTTTTGTGTTGTTCTTGTCTATCTTTCAGTGATCCTATTGCATTACATTATAGATCTAACATATTTGAATTAAAGTGCAAACTCTAACAAGGTATCAAAGCCACCCTAAAAGAAGAAACTGTGCAGCTACAAAAACTAGGGCTTCCAAGTTCTAGCAGTTTTCTACATGAATTTTCCAAATAAGAGGGCTAGGGTAACTCGCCTCAAGGAGGCGCAGCTTTTCATGGAGAAAGATTCTAGTTTGAAGGAATTTCAATTTTCTACTGCAGGACACTACAGGAAGGAACTAGGACATCAAGTTTGTAGAGCTTCCCTCCACAAAATTTGGTAAAGGACACCACTAGACAAGTTGGGAGTGGTGTAGAATTCCTTCCTCGGTAAGAGGTAGTGTTGAATTTTGTACCTAGGAAGCTGTTCCGCTAATGATTTTTTCCTAAGTCACTAAAAGGGGGAAAATACATGACCCTTGCATTAAATGACTTGAGATGAGCATTTAACTTCACTTTAGAGATTAAAGTGAATTTATGAAATATTTAAGTTGTGGCTGAGTGAAAAATAATTAATGGAGAGAAAATGACATTTAATCTCATCCATTGATTTAATCTCATCAAATTCAATGTGGGCACTTGGATTTGGTGACCCCTCAACTTCTTCATTATTCAAACATAAAGGCAAGAGAAAAAGGCATTTGTTCATTCTTTCATGGGATTTGAGGATGAGCAAGAGAAGGAAAGTCGACTTCTTGAAGAGAGGAGAAGGACGCAGCTAGGAGAGAGAGTTTTTGTTGGGCACGAATGCCAAGGCAAGTTTCAACATACAACAGCATGAATTTCAAGGAGTACAACAACATGAGTTTCCATACTGCTGGCACAAATTTCAAGAGTAGGTGCAACATTAATTACATACTGTTGCCGCCTAATTCACACCTCAGATCATGTGGGAGAAATCTTCAAGCCACTGGGTGCGACCTTGGGGGCAAGCAAGAGTTAAGTGTTGTCACTTGATATGACTCCTCCGTCTAGGCTCTCTCTTAGTGAAGCCAAGGGGTTGGTCCCTAGTAAAACAATCTAAGGTTGTTTTAATCTATGAAAATAAAGCAGTTATTCCAGGAGATGAAAACAAAAAATACTAAAACTAAGGTGAACTGCAAATAATTTAAATAACTAGCATATAAAATAACATTCCATGCAACGCATTGATTAACTTAAATATCAACAATAAATAAGAATGACACATAGACAAATGCTAATGGAGTGCTTGTGTAAGGGGGTTGCTAGTAAAGTCTCGAGAAGTATTGCAGTTGTCTCGGTTGGTCAGTTTTATAATTATTAAATTTGTAATTAGGGAGTGGGTAAATTGTTGATCAATTTTATTAAAAATGTGGTAATGATCTGATTATTAAAGGGAATAAAGGTATTCCAAATATACCCGAGAGGTATGAGCAATATGTCCGAATTTGCTCGGAAGTGGCTCTCATAATGACGTGTGGGCTAGATGGAGTCAAGGGTTGTCTTCAACACTACACCAACAAGGGTGTAGCCTAACAGGGCCCCACGGTCACTTTCTAGTGGTTCCTGCTTCACTTGCACAATTTCCCCACTAACGAGTAATTTCGAGAAGTGTCGAATTTTCACTTTGGTAACTTTAATTGGAGTGTAAAACTAATTACTAGCCACTTCAATTCCTTTATGATTGTCCCACTGATCCAACCAATGGCCTACAGTGGTCAAAAGAGCATACGGGAAATGTAGCCTCGTTTATTTTCAGAATTTTAATTTCCGAGAACACAGACGGATTCGTTAATTTTAACTTAAGATAGTAAAAACGAAAAAAACAAAAGAGTGAATAAAGATGTAAATCCCACCACGAGGGATGGGGTGTGGGCACTTGGCTGCCGACTTGCTTTTCCTTTTTACAGTGATTACAAAAAAAAATACTTGTGTTCCTTTGTAGAATAGGAAACACGAGTTTACAAGTTTAAGGCCTCAAATAAATGGCCACAAAAGACGTTGTAAGAAAAAGGATCTTCGGATAGCTTGGATCTTCAAAATTTAGCCAGAGTGTCTCTCTATTCGATCAATAATTGTTGCAAAACAGCAAGTGAACATCAATCAAATATGTCAAATTCTTTATTTAAACAATAAAAAGTCAACATATAATTCAATTAACTTTTAAAAAATAAAAAATTGAAGTATTGAAAAGTACTTGTTTAAAGCTAGATTTATGAGTTTTAACATTCAAATCAGATTTAGTTATTGATCTAATTTAATGTACTAAACCAAATACCAATTATCAAAATAACCAGTAACAAAAATGAACTTTTTTGTAAAATGAGATAAGAGAGGAAGGAGTTTGCTGTCGGAAATAATTGAATATGGATGATAGAGTTCTTCACAATGGAATAAAGAGAGACTATGTCTTTTTGCATTCTACAGTCATTGGAAGAGAAGGAAGATGTAAACAAACTAGACCTCTTCTGTAACCTGCAACTAATACAAAGACCTGCACATGAAATGGTTAAGAAAACTTGGTGCTACTTGCCACAGAAACTCAGGACACAAGTTTATTAAACAAAATAATAATGTTCTTTCAACATATCTGAAACAAATACACAGTAAGATCTTCAAGCAAACAAACATTTAAACCTTACCCTGTGGGAAATAATTTCCCTTCAAAGGCACAGCTCAACCAAAGAGATGCAAGAAAAATGAACACCGTCGGTTACATCAAAAGCTTAAGACAATACTCATCCACACATAAGATTGCTACACAGTTATTGACCTCCAAAGTCTTTTATTCAAAACAAAATATTACAATCGCATATCAGCAAAGGTTCCATACAATTCTCTTCCTTCAAAATGAAGAGAACTTGCTCTCTTAAATAGAAAAACTCAGCATGAGGGGGCACACTTGCTAAAGGATGAGCTTGATAGCATGGCGTGAGTTGGATCCCCATGCTTTGTGTCATAAAGAAGGCAATTACCAAAATGCCAAAAGCTTAACCTCAAACCAAATCTTTCTTTCTTGGGAAAAGTGACTCTCTTTTGGAAAAAAATCCAATTTGATATTTAGCAACCATTTCTTTCCTTTTGGTGACTTGTAACTCTTTAGAAATAATTCTATTTACCCTTGCCAACTCATGGAATCAATTTTCGTCAAGTTTCCATTTTTTTATGAGTTGCCGAATTTCTCAATTTTTCCAATTTTTTGGTCTTTTTGGGGTTTTTCGAGTAGTTATTAATTTTGAACATATAATTACTCAAAAAACTTAGGAAAGTGGGTTTCGGGGTTAAGTGGGTGCTCTAAGTTAGAAAACGAGCATCCCCATGGCAAAAATAACCTCTTAGCCATACTTTTATGACTTTTTAGAGTTTTACAATCAACTTATTAAAAATAAGCTTGTAAAAACGGAACAAAAAATATATTTTTTCGGAACTTTAAAAAAAATATGGGGGACGTAGGACAAATTCATAATGACTCAAATAATGATTAGCATGGTAATATACATTGACACATAGGTTTTAATAACCTCCCAAGGTCTAACCACCAAGGCAATTATTCCGGCTTTGGGGGCTTGAGTGAAAAACTCAGAAATTATTTATCATTTAAAAACGATAGATAATTCACAAGGAAAAAACACCATGGAATAATGCATCAATGACTAAGTCCTAGGAAACCAAACCTTTTACATAAACTCATCATGCTAACTCATTTTATTACAATTCCCCATGGGGTATGAACATGTTAAAAAAAGGGCCTAAGAAGGCCTGCATGGACTTCTAAACTTGAAAATTGAACAAGTAGTTGTTCATCTTTGGCGGCTCACTTAAAAGTCCAACTGAGTGCAAACTGCAACTCAGGTGGTAACACAAACCATACAGCAATTTCTTGGAAATGTTCAGCACAAATTTCGTGGTCTGAGATGTGCATGAAATTCTGGGTAATTCAAAGCTGGAACAATGGCACAAAAACCAAAGTTTGCAGACCATACTGTGCACAAATTTCAAGGAAGGAAACGTACAGGAACAGACAGTCTGTACAGTCATTCTCAGTACGCATTTCTAGGCAGCTGTGGCACAGAAATAAATGCTGTTATGTCACTGTCACCTTTCATGTCTGAATATGGTCTCTGTGGGTTGAGATAAGTAGTTTCACTGTGCTCTATTTTGCTGTAATTTTTTTATTTAAAAAGAAAAATAAAAATACTCTCTCAGAAACAGGTTTTCCCTTGTACGTTTTGCGTGGGCAAATTGCCAAAAATATTGGTGTCTGAAACATTTTCATGGTGTGCACAACTTTAATTTTCTGCCTGTAAAAATTTGAAGTTCATCTTGTGTTTCAAGTTAATTTATTGTTTATGAAAAATGACACAATTGCAGCATTAGAAACTCATTGGGTTGGGCATTAAACAATTTAAATTCAGACTTGAAACCGGGCTGGGATTGAACCTTAAAAACTTCCAAGAGTTTTGTTACTATGTAGACATAATGGGGTGGAGCGCTAGCCTTGAAATTGAATTTATTGGTATGCTTTATTGAAGGCCAATCCATTTTGAGAACACTAAGTAATCTGGCCACCACCTTTTTCAACTGACTGATCTGAGGCGACAATGATCAATCTAATGTCATATACCTGAATATGTGGTCAAATGCGTATCCAAATATGTGCTCAGAATCATTGGATCCCATGTACACAAACACAAAATCTCTGAAGAAGACATGATAATATATCAGTAGTAGTGAAGTGAAGTTGTACTGTGATTGTAAGTGTCCCTAGTAGACCAACAGCAAAGGGAGTCCACATGGACAAGTACATACAGATATAATTGATCATTAAGGTGAGTCATCATATAGTTAGTCATGATAAACATGACAATATACCAATGTCACAAATATCTTCGAACAGGTTTGTGAGAAAAATGATTTACAAATTAACCAGTACCATGATAACATCTAAGCATTCACAAGGACAATTTTCTTCTTTGCAGTGAACTATAGATGGACTAGACCAGGCTAGACAAGTGAAGTGGGATTTAGTTGACTGACTGACCCAAGATGTAGGATAAGGAATCCTCTGTAATTTTCTCCATTCTGCTATTTCCTTCTTCTTGACTTGATTTTTCTTCAGCACTGGGACAATTATTAGGCTTTGATTTTATTCTTTGAGGCCTTTCTTTTGTTCTTTGACTTGTCTTCAATACACTAGTTCATCTTCATAGCTCCGTTGATTTGGCCTCCGACATTTTGGAGAATTCTGTGGCATTTTCCTTTTTCTTTCTATCCCTTGATTTTACTTTCCAGGATGCTTTGATTTTTCTTGGAGCTCTCTTGGATTTTTCTTTTAACTCTTTTTTTGAGCAATGGAGTCATTCCCTTCTTCAATACTGGGTAAGGACTTCAGGTGAAATGATGGATAAGGATCCTTGTGTTGGATTTGGGGAAGGAGTATTGCTCAATGATAGTTTATCCTGTTTAATAGCAGTAAGACTCGGGGAGCATAGCATGAACAATACTTTGAATTCTTTGAAATACTTGCATTTTCCATATTCTAAGTAATGAAAAAAAACAACTTCAAAATCACCAAAAAACAAATATTCAAAACAAAAGCATGTTCTTCATAAATACAATAACCAAAATAGGCCAAGTATTTCTAGCCTATTGCTAGTACATAGAAATCTCACCTAACCATTCGCTCAAGCAGCTTCACAGCCATGTCATTTACAGTTTTCAAATCCCCTCTTTCTGAAGTTGAACAACCATAGGAGCTGGTCCTGATGTGACATAAATGGAGAATATCCATGAAAAGCCATTCAGACAGAATTTTTTACGTAAGAATAAAACAAGATGTATATTCAACCCTGATTATAAAACCCTTAAAGTCCCTAACAGAGGAGCCTAGCAAGTAGACATTAACTTAGCTGTTTGTGTTTTAATTAATGCATGAGTAAAATGGGTAATTAATTATATAGTTAAGAAAATAACATGGAGACAACAGAAATATGATGCAAAAGGGGAGGGTATGGGTGTCCAATAACATACTGAGGAAGTGTCCCTTGCTAACAACATTACGAGAAGAGTCTCAAACAAAATTCCAAGAATTGCACAGATATTCTATAAGGCAATTGAAACCTTTTTTAAGCAAGGCAATCACTTTATAAGTACAAAATTCACAAGAGACATTCCAAGCCTAAACATTCTTGAAAACTTTCCACGCTTTACAAAACCCCAGTCAACAATAAGTACACATCTGTACAAAATTGGATGTTGACTGAGGACACCTACATTTGTCTGTAAAATAAGAATCTGTATAGGAAGAATTTTAACCAGGTTAAAATAAAATTCAGTACTGTTCATGCTGCAGTACAGCTAGAAATGAATTTATAACTAATCACAAGACAAAACACAGTAAAGAAGTGCAAGTGACCCTTCACATGGTATCTGTGTCCTTAGAGTGTCATAAAGATATAGCATAATTTATGGCAGGCCTATACCACCCAATTAATTAACTGAATAGGTGTGAACCATTGAACAATGAGTTGTGCTTCGTAATGAGTCCTCCAAATTTAATACACCTTGTAATGAACCTAATACAAGGTTAAGGATAAATCTCTCATAAATACTATTCATTACTATTTATTATTCAGATGGTAATCTACAGGCACTAATGATAGGTCATGCTTTTTCATGACAAAGTCCAACTTAACATCTGTACATCTAGCTTCCATTATGGCAATCATCTATCAGTATGGTCTGTTTTGGAAAATGCACTCAAATTAAATTTGTAAAATGCATCTCAAGTTTCATCACTGGACAAAAGAGAATACATCAAGATATATTATCAATGAACCAAAGCTTGAGTATACAAGCCAAGGCAGCAAACCTCAGTGATAAAACGTTGCACAAGCTAACAGTCCGACAATATGGACAAGCTGATCGGCTGCTAACCTGACAACTATGAACTCCCAATCCAACATGTCACTAACGAAGGGAGTTCGTCACTTTTGGCTTCCTAGACCCAGCAGTAAATGAATGTAGACTATCCAAGGCAGAGACCCTAGCCAAGCTTTGCTTAGGGCTATCCAAGAACAACCCCAAGTATACACCTAGCACTGATTTTAAGGGAGGTGTTTAAAGGATGATAACTAAACACACTCCAAGTTAAGGTGATTATTAATGTTCCATTACAAGTATATGCACCATTAACCATAAGAATTAAAATGACATTATTGCCAGTGATAAAGCAAAGTATAATTCATCAATATAGAACCATGAACATGATATAAAGCAATTTAAACGTTTCAAACCATATACATCATTGAAAATAATCATGAATCATAAACATTTAAACTCAATATTTCGTATCCCTGCAACCCAAGCTTTGATGGACA
Organism: Pseudotsuga menziesii; assembly: GCA_001517045.1. NCBI lineage: Eukaryota > Viridiplantae > Streptophyta > Pinopsida > Pinales > Pinaceae > Pseudotsuga > Pseudotsuga menziesii. The sequence goes on from LPNX010561201.1 coordinate 558,937, forward strand.
AGTTTCAAGATTCCTTTAGGGATCCCTGATATTCTCGAAGGTACATGAGGTCCAAATCCATGTTCAAGGATTGTTAGATGCAATATAAGCACTCTGGGTACTGGACTGGGTAACAGGGGTGGCCAACAAGGCATCCAGCTAGCCAGAAATAACCAAGTGCACTTTAACTCAAAAGCTATTACCATGTGTTTCCAAATGGGTAGAATTCTCAGTCAAGGGCTTATATGCAAAACAACCAATCCTTGCTTGATATTTATAGATGTCAAATGCACGTCTTCTACACCAAAATGAGAGAATGTCCACGATGTATATAAATGAGCACTTTAATCATGTCATTCATCAAGCTTCAAATAAATGTACTTCTAAAAGATAAAATGTCGTTCGTAAAAGGAAGTATTTGCAAGGCAGAAATAAATGAAGGTGGTACAAGCAAAATTTAATCAAATGGTACAACCATACGAGATGACATCACTCCACTAAGTATAAACAATCCATATTAAACTTAAGTCACAATTAAAGAAATGGATAGTTATTTATGTGAGGAGAAGATGAGTAATATCCCTGATGCAAATATAGGCAATATTGTAGTTTGGTTGTGTAATTTCGTCAAACAATTTGCATATGTATTCAGTTTCACTTAGGCTTTTTCAAACACTTTGCATACCCATGAACATAATTTGCCAAATATTTTGCAAGTATTCATATACATATGAAATGAGAGAAAGACAAGATATTTTTAATGGATGGGAACTGAAATCACAACTCTATTTTCTAATGACTGCTACAGCAGCTATAATGCAAAGCAAAAACCACAAACTTCCAAATATTGGGAATACGCCACGGCTCTCCTATTACTGGTTTGTCATCCTCCTCAAACCACCAAACTTCTGCTACAATGGCTAATGTTCTTCTTTGGGAAATGGACGCCCCTTCTAGTGCTTCTTGGCTCTCTTCAATGCCAACGGCCTTCACCCAAAAGAGTCACTGTTTGCCCAAACGGTGACTGCCTTGACAGGCTCTCGACCTAACTTCAAGTTCGAAACTTCTCCCTAAAGGCTTGCGGCCTCACCGTGAATCCTCAGCGTTTCCCAAGGTGATGCTTCTACTTACTAAGGCTCACAGCCTCCTTTGTCACCATGATCATGTGTCTCCTTCAAAAGAGCTTTAGATCTCTTCCTGCCTCACAAATCCCTTCACAGCCCTCCCCACAACGTCACAATCTTCCACGGTTTGGCTTGGTCACTCACCAAGCTCTTGGCCCCTCCTAGAATTGGCTTGGCTGCTTACCAAGCTCACAGCTCCTCCACTATTCAACCCCCTTCACAAGCCCTTGGTTTGTCTCTCGCACACCGCAAGGTCTCCTCCTCTAAACGTGACCCTTCCTCACGATTTCAACTTGCACACAATGATGCGGCCCTTCCCCTAAACCCATAAGCCCACAAGGAAGGTTGTGACTTCATGCTAGGCACTCGGCCTCTCCACAATGGTTACAACCCAACCAATAAGGGGTTGACCCCTTCTATTCCCCTCGACGAAAATGCTTGAGGGAGACTCAACACCTCCAACCTCCACGATGTTGTCAAAGAGGGGTGCGGCCCTTACAACAAAGGCCCAAGATGCCACAATCCTCACGACCTCCTCAACCAATACCTTTGTCAAGGATGAATTCGGTTCTCCTTGGAGAAAATCTTCAAGTAAATTATCACAGTCAAATCTGACGATGAAATGCAAAATGAAGTTCTATGGAAATTTCAGCTGGACTCCCCCTTGTCTAGCAAGGGTTGATATCTCACCACCAAAACCAAACCGACAATAGAAGGTTTTTCCAAACCCTAACGAAAACCTTGGTATACCAAGCTACTCCACAAGAGACTAAATCCAAAATACATGATGATCAGATGAGGCGCCACCCCTCCTCTTTTCTTCCTCTAAAACTCCATACTATAAGCAATACAATGGAATGCCCAATACCATCCAAAATGTCACTTTTAAAAATAAAATATTTTATGCCTGACATCAAATAACTACCCGGATTGATCATTTGGAAAGGGACATCACAAGATGACACTTCTCTTAACAACTTAGAATGACTTAGAATTAGTTAGATGCTAAGTAATTGGACACGTCCTATATGGGTAGAGTGTCCTGTGGGGCCGTGTCGAACACGAACATGGCCTTAGTTCGTGTCGGACAAGAATTTTTCCGTGTCCCGATTTTGAACACGAACTAGGAAAGTGTCCTGCATTTGCCAGGATGTGTCCCGAAAACAGGACACAAAAACCCCAAAAACGATGCCTGCGGATAGTTTAAAAACATGTTTTCCTATTTTTGTTTACTTTTGCAATTGAAGGGAGAGCTAAGGAGAGCTAATAGGTTTTTTTGCAGGTGAAAGGAGATTGAAGGTTTTGCAAGGGTTTCCATGTGCATTTGAGGGAGGAATCTATTGAGAGGAGTAAAGTTCACCATCAGCAAGAAGAAGAATGTCTCAACCAACTAGGGAAACAGCTAAAGGGCAAAGGAAAGGGAGAAATGCCCCATCTAAAGCCTCTCCTCCTCTTCCTCCTCCAAGCATAACCTCTTCTACTCCTGTTAGTGCTCCAACTACTTCTAGTGAAGCTCATGGTATATTTAACCTTGTTTTAGCAAGACAATAAGCTCAAGAGAGTAAATACCCTTTGTGGAAGTATGTGACAAGGAAAGAAGGGCCTAGAGAAAAGCTTGGTGGGGGAGGCAATGTGTATTGGAGTTGCAATTTCTGCAAAAATGAGTTCAAGAGCACATATTACCGGGATAAGGGGCATTTGTCAGCCCTTCCTTATGGGATTTCTTCATGCAAAGCAGTGAGTAACACCCAAAGGAGGGACATGGGGAAAGAGGATCATGTTGGTTAAGGCAACATGGTAACAGCAAGCAAAAAACAACAGAATGAGGATCCTCTTTCATTCTTGAGGAAACCATCTAGCACTAGGCCTCCACCTAGCCGATATGGGAGTGAGGTTAATACTTACCCAACAAGAAAGACAAAGGCCAACTACAAGTGGTCCAATGGACAGGATTTTTCCACAAGAGGCACAAGAAGAGGTGGACCTTAACATTGCATTGTTTTTCTACCTCAATTTCATTTCATTCAATGATGCATGGTCACCATTGTTCATAGAGATGTGTTGAAGTCTAATTGAACAAGCTCCAACTGGTTATGTGCCTCCTAGTTCAGAGAAGGTTAGAACCACATTGTTGGTTAAGGAAAAGAAGGAGGTGGATAAAATTCTTGAGCCAGTTAGATCATAATGGCCCTCGATCGATGTCAGTATTGTTTCTGATGGATGGACGAACACGGCACGCCATCCACTCATCAATTTCATGGTGTCTTCCCCAAATGGACCGGTGTTCCTGAAAGTACCAGATGCTCTTGGGAAATACAAGGATGCATAGTATATGGGTGAGTTGTTCATCAAAGTCATTGAAGATGTAGGTGTTGAGTCTTGTGTACAAATCATCACGGATAATGCACATGTTTGCAAGGTTGTTGGCATGGTTGTGGAAGCAAAATATCCACAGGTATTTAGATTTCCATTTGAGTTGTTAGTTGTAGTCTTGTAGAGTCTAGAAGTCTAAACTCATTTATACTTTCTTTTATTGATCTTACAGGTATTTTGGACACCTCGCCTTCTCCATTTTTTTAATTTAGCATTGAAACCTATTGCTTCAGATGTGGCAGGGATTGGCAAGTTTATTTAGGATGCACGCCATATCCATAACTTTGTACAAAACCACCAATGCCCTCACAATCTACAAAGAGTACAGGCATCTTTCATTGTTGAAGGTTGCAAATACTCGGTTTGCTTCCTCATTCATCATGCTCAACAGATTGAGGGAGGTCAAAACTGCTCTTGGGCCATGGTTATTTCATAGTTTTGGTCCTTTTGGAGAAAAGTGGATCAGATTGCTTCAAAACAGGTATAGGACACAATGGGAGAGGGTAGATCTTACCATTAAGATCATGGACCCAATTATTTCTCTGTTGTGGTTTGCAGACACTAACCAACCCATCTTAGCAAGATGTTTATGATGGATGGGATTCCATGATTGAGTCCGTGAGGACCATCATTATGGAGAATAAGCATGTCAAGTATGAGAGATTGACAGAGATCTTATGGTCCATCATACATGATCTTCTTATCTCTAAGTGGGATAAGAATTGCACACCTTTGCACTGCTTGGCCCACTCATTGAACCCCAAGTAGTATAGTCATGATTGGCTCAATGGTGTGTCAGAGCCCTCACACAAAGTCACTCACATGGATGGAGAGATTTCACAGGGGAGGAAGACAACGTTTAGACGACTACTTCAAGATAGAGACATGCTTGAGGAGGTGGAGGAAGGCTTTGCATAGTTTTCCACTGCCACTAGGAGATTTGGAGGTTATGAGGTGCTTAGAAACAGGGGGGTTAAGAAACCCTATGTTTGGTGGGAAACTCATGGGGGTGCATGCCCTCTTCTACAGAAGATAGCCTTGAGGGTCATCTCTCAAGTTACTTCATCCTCTTGTTGTGAAAGGTAGTGGAGCACATATGGGAACTTGTGCAGTTTGAAGAAGAGCAGGCTTGAGCAATCCAAGGCAGAGTCGATGGTGTATGTGCACTCCAACCTTCGTCTTATTTACAAGAAGAGGGAGGAGTGGGTAAAGGGAAAGACAAAGATGTGGGATATCTTTCCTGATGGTATGGGTTTGGACAATGTTGTCGCCTAATTCGCTCCTCGGGTAACGTGGCAAAAATCTTCAAGCCACTAGGTGCGACCTTGGGGGCAAGCTCGAGCCAAGAGTTGTCACCTGATACTCAGCTCCTCCGTCTAGGCCAATTCCTAGCGAATCCAATGGGGGTGCTCCCTATGAAAAGTAAAATCCAAGTCTTTTATTCTGCAAAAGCAAAGATTGATTCTAGGAGTTTAATCTGAAATGGACAAAAATGTCACAACGAACTATTGCAAGGTAAAAAATCACATCAACAGCATATGGTAGTGCAAACAACATTCATGACATCTTGCAAGATTTTGATTTAAGCATGACAAATAATATAGATCAATGCCGATAAATAATGGAGTGCTTGTAAGAGTGGAGTGTTGTTGTGTCGTGTAAGTATTCCAGTTGTCTCATTCGTCAGTTTTAGAATTATTAGTGAGTGATTAAGGTAGTGGGTAAATTGTTGGTCTGCTTCATTAAAGTTGTAATGATCTTGATTATTACATAGGAGGGGTATTCCAGATATACCACGAAGGTATAGGGAATATGTCCAGACTCACTAAGTGTGGTAGCACACGACAAAATGTGGGCTAAATGGAGTCACAAGGAGATGTCCAACACTACACCAACAAGGATGTATCCGAACGGGGCCCTGCGGTCGCTTTTCAGTTGTTCCCGCTTCCTCTGTATAATTTCCCCACACGAAGCAAAACTCAACGCTTGATTTTCGTTGTTGAGAGATTAGTTAAAAAGATGAAACTAATCACTGGTCACCCAGATCCTTTTCTGATACAACCCATTGATTAGACGAAGTTGCAGTGGAAGTAGAGCATACAAGGATAAAAACCGTGTTAATTTTAAGGATTTTTGAACAAGGTTTGTTTGATTAGAAAAAGCAAAACCCAAGAATCTCTTTCCAGGTCCAGTACTCGAGAAAGCCCTTATTCGTGAACCGTACTCGGGAAAGCAAGGAGGCTTATTTTAAACTTTACAGAAACAAAGGATACAATTTTCTAATTAATTCCTACCACAAATCTCTTTCCCCCTTTCGGGATACTCATGAGAGCGTGGGGTAAGTAGTTCTTTTACTTCTTTGATAAAACGAAACAAATAAATTGAACTTTGAAGCTAAACTAGCTAAAACTAAAACATCAAGAAAATTGAACACAAACGTGAATCCCCCAGGGGGGGATGGGGAGTGGGCTCTTAAGAGCCCACTCAAAACTTTATTAACCTTTTTACAACATAAAAGAAATGCACTTTGGTCCTTATACTTTGGATCCAAAGGATTACAACCTATTGAAAATTTTTACTTTTATGCAAGGGGGAGCTCCGTTGGTCTTCTTTTGCTCGATTTTACAAAAATTCGCCAGAGTTTCCTCCTCTTTTATTGTAAACCTGCAAAAAACAGCCAACAAATATTAACAAAATATGCTCAAAAACACTTTAAGAGTACTTTGGAAAAACTACCAAAGTTTGTTGAAAAGTTTCTAAGTTAAAAGTTGAAATGAACTAAGTAAAAGCAACTGAAAAAACAAGGTAGAAATGTATTTTTTCAAGGTCTTTGTGTGTTCCATAAGGAAAACAAACAAATTAAAGCACTTAGAGGCTAGATCTGGAACTTAAACTCAGCAGCTAATCTTACTAATCAAGACCTTTAATTTTATAAAGTAGATGACTTGAAGCAAGAAAAACTTAACAATATAGATTTGTACTAGAAAATGATTATTCTTTTCAACCCTAGCTATAGATCTGTGGATGAAAAGCAATTATGATCTACTTATGCAGATAAACCTTTGATTTTAGATCTACTACTGCATTTCAACAAAAAAGGACAAGATAATGTAAAAAATATTGAGAAGGAGAGAAAGGAAGCTTGGAGAACAAGTTGATCCTTGGGGTTTTGATTGTGGGGCACCAAGGGACATTATATATAAACAAAAAGTGTTAGAAACAAAATAGATCAAACAAGATCGTCTATATCTCCAGCTAGGATGACCCGCACATCACACAACTTACAAACCAAGATCAAATCCAACAACATATATACTTAGAAATAAATAGGAAGATGTTCATAAACAAATAAAAATATTTAATTAAATCTCTAGGCATCCATACTAAATAAATTAAAGTGGTAAACAAACAGCTTAATTCACCTTGCAAAACCGATACCAGTCCTTCAAGCAGGCTAGATTTAGTACTTAGAAACAAGATGGATCCAACAAAGATGATCTCCACAAGCTCAGTGATAATTCATCCACTCACCAAAGCACCACACAAATAGACCTCCAAAGTCTCTTTAATTCTCAGATAAACAATGATTACAACAAGCAAGCGCTTCCCAATACATTCCAACCAACTCTAAAGGGAGAGAGCCTTCTTTTATTTATAGCAAAATCGACGCCGAGGAGCACCACAAACACTCGCAGAAGAACTCCAGAGAAAAGAGTGATTTATGGGATTGATTGAGCATTTAACTGTAGTGATATTCTAGAGGAGGCGCCACCTCCCATGAGGTAAGCAACCTCCTTCACCTACCAAGTCAACTCACTAATCCAACTCACATGCTTCAACCAACTTCATGCTAATTCGTACGTGTGATGACATGAGATCGAACCTTGGTAAATAACATATGGTACATAGTACCAATAACATGTGATGCTAATTTAAATGATGATTCACATCATAACTGCCATTCGCTAATCAAAGCGTGGGCCACACTCAAGCCTTGAATAATTCGCATGGAACAAAGCGTGACATCAAACTATGGATAAAATATGGTAATGAAACATGTTTTGAAGTGACGTCTCCCTCCATAAAGAATTCTCCCACATGGGACCACCATGCCACATCATCTTTTAACCATTAAAATAATCACCTTTTGACTTTTCCAATATTTTGACGTATGCCAAAATGATGCACTTTTAGCATTTAAGAGCCAATTTGATGCTCTATTAGCCGAATAATGCCTTCCGAAATGTTTTAGCCCCCCACAACATTGTAAACGTGGCCTCTAGGGTAAAGAGAACACTTTGAGTGTGAAAACAAGCAACCCCACGCAAAAATCCACCTCCGGATCAAGTTTTTATGCCATTTACAAGTTTTTTAATTAAACTGTTGAAAAATGGCTTGAAAAACGGAAAGCATTATTTTCTCGGAATCGGATGAAACTCTAGGGGGACCTAGCACATGTCAATACAATTGAATATCGATGCCTAGCACGCTCATATACATTGACACATGAACTTCAATAACCTCCTAAGGCCTACCCACCAAGACAACCATTCCAGCTTTTGAGGAGCGGTGAAAAACTCGAAAATTATACATCGCTTATTCAAAACTTTATTAACCTTTTTACAACATAAAAAAAAATGCACTTTGGTCCTTATACTTTGGATCCAAAGGATTACAGCTTATTGAAAATTTTTATTTTTATGCAAGGAGGAGCTCCGTTGGTCTTCTTTTAGCTCGATTTTACAAAAATTCGCCAGAGTTTCCTCCTCTTTTATCGTAAACCTGCAAAAAACAGCCAACAGATATTAACAAAATATGTTCAAAAACACTTTAAGAGTACTTTGGAAAAACTACCAAAGTTTGCCGAAAAGTTTCTAAGTTAAAAGTTGAAATGAACTAAGTAAAAGCAACTGAAAAAACAAGGTAGAAATGTATTTTTTCAGGGTCTTTAATTGTTCCATAAGGAAAACAAACAAATCAAAGCACTTACAGGCTAGATCTGGAACTTAAACTCAGCAGCTAAACTTACTAAGCAAAACCTTTAATTTGATAAAGTAGATGACTTGAAGCAAGAAAAACTTAGCCATATAGATTTGTACTAGAAAATGATTATTCTTTTCAACCCTAGCTATAGATCTGTAGATGAAAAGCAATTATGATCTACTTATGCAGATAAACCTTTGATTTTAGATCTGCTATTGCTTTTCAACAAAAAATGACAAGATAATGTAAAAAATATTGAGAAGGAGAGAAAGGAAGCTTAGAGAACAAGTTGATCCTTGGGGCTTTGATTGCGAGGCACCAAGGGACTTTATATATAAACAAAAAGTGTTAGAAACAAAATAGATCAAACAAGATCGTCTATATCTCCAGCTAGGATGACCCGCACATCACACAACTTACAAACCAAGATCAAATCCAACAACATATATACTTAGAAATAAATAGGAAGATGTTCATAAACAAATAAAAATATTTAATTAAATCTCTAGGCATCCATACTAAATAAATTAAAGTGGTAAACAAACAGCTTAATTCACCTTGCAAAACCGATACCAGTCCTTCAAGCAGGCTAGATTTATCACTTAGAAACAAGATGGATCCAACAAAGATGATCTCCACAAGCTCAGTGATAATTCATCCACTCACCAAAGCACCACACAAATAGACCTCCAAAGTCTCTTTAATTCTCAGATAAACAATGGCTACAACAAGCAAGCGCTTCCCAATACATTCCAACTAACTCTAAAGGGAGAGAGCCTTCTTTTATTTATAGCAAAATTGACGCCGAGGAGCACCACAAACACTGGCAGAAGAACTCCAGAGAAAAGAGTGATTTATGGGATTGATTGAGCGTTTAACTGTAGTGATATTCTAGAGGAGGCGCCACCTCCCATGAGGTAGGCGACCTCCTTCACCTACCAAGTCAACTCACTAATCCAACTCGCATGCTTCAACCAACTTCATGCTAATTCGTACGGGTGATGACGTGAGATCGAACCTTGGTAAATAACATATGGTACATAGTACCAATAACATGTGATGCTAATTTAAATGATGATTCACATCATAACCGGCATTCGCTAATCAAAGCGTGGGCCACACTCAAGCCTTGAATAATTCGCATGGAACAAAGCGTGACATCAAACTATGGATAAAATATGGTAATGAAACATGTTTTGAAGTGACGTCTCCCTCCATAAAGAATTCGCCCACATGGGACCACCATGCCACATCATCTTTTAACCATTAAAATAATCACCTTTTGACTTTTCCAATATTTTGACGTATGCCAAAATGATGCACTTTTAGCATTTAAGAGCCAATTTGATGCTCTGTTAGCCAAATAATGCCTTCCGAAATGTTTTAGCCCCCCGCAACATTGTAAACGTGGCCTCTAGGGTAAAGAGAACGCTTTGAGTGTGAAAACGAGCGACCGCACGGCAAAATCCGCCTCCGGATCAAGTTTTTATGCCGTTTACAAGTTTTTTAATTAAACCGTTGAAAAATGGCTTGAAAAACGGAAAACATTATTTTCTCGGAATCGGATGAAACTCTAGGGGGGCCTAGCACATGTCAATACAACTCAATATCGATGCCGAGCATGCTCATATACATTGACACATGAACTTCAATAACCTCCTATGGCCTACCCACCAAGACAACCATTCCAACTTTTGAGGAGCGATGAAAAACTCGAAAATTATACATCGCTTACTCAGCATTGCATAATTGACAAGGGAAAAATGTAATGTTCTGTTTTTTATAAATAGGGGATTGACTGAGGACCTTTAACAATGGGAGCACATTAGGACAATTATTCAGTCATCAGTATAGTAAAGAGGGCCATCAGAGTTATTACCATAAAGCATGCGGAGCATGCAGGCCTTATTTCTTCCATATTAGAGTCAACTTGAAATTAGAATTGCATGCATGCAAACGTGAGCATAAACCCTAAAAGTGCATAAGGATCTTTTTAACAAGGGTTATGGGACTAAAGGAGATATCTATGATTATTGTTGATTGATTTTGGAGCTTTTAGCAGCAACATTGTGTGCAGCCGCGGCAGTTGGGGATGAAGACGGCGTCTTCAGCTAGCGAGGGTTCGGCGATGAGATATCTTCCCTAGTCTCTTCGGGATAGACCATTCAGGTTTATCAACAACAATCACCGTCTACATCAGTGTTCAGGATCCAGCACACTCAGAAGGAATACTGATTTGCAGGTTCACGTTTTGCAGCTGGGGATTTAGCTGGATACCCCAAAGTAGTCACTGGGTCTCTAATTTCTAGTTTATCTCCCGCGTGTCAGCTTCTTCTTCTTCAGCAGGGTCATTCCATTGCATTGTGTGGTTCCCAGTTCTCTGTTTGCTCATTCTGAGGAGCTATCAGCAGATCAGAGGGATTTGAGGGCGTGAGCACCAAACTACCAGTTCAATTCGCTTGGACACTTAGAGAGGCCAAATCGTCCGCATGCTCCGACCATTCTCTTCAAGAGGGGAATACCATCAGCTCTACAAAGTTTTGAGGGTATCTAAGCTCTCCTACAAAAACGTCACCTTCAGTTTGGAGGGTGCTTACAATACAGCGGGGCAGTAACACCAAAGGAAAGAAGCACTACTAGCCCACCTATTCGAATCTTTATGCATGCAGCTATCTCTGGAGTCATTATCAGTTGGGATATCAGTGATAAGTGTTAATTTCTCTCTGCAAACCCTAGCCCTAATCATCTAAATTTTAGGGCATTTTTGCATGGCAAGTTTGCATGCACAGTTATTTCGTATCTTTGTATAAGATTGAGTGTGTGAGTCAGCACTACAATAGAACATTAGACAATATCAATATTTGGGATATTACAGTGGTATCAGAGCATGATCCTTGCCAGTTGTGGGCATAGAGAAATTGAATAAAAGTGCATGTTGATGCATGCTTGTACATGCAAATGCATGTTAGTGATGTTGGTGAAGTGCATGTCAAAACAAAGGTTTTTCTTTACCAGCTTGTGAGAACATGAAGACAATGAGTAGGATCTTGACTGGATATTTGCAAATGTTAGCAGTACTTCAACACTTGCCTCGATATCAGGAGTATCTAGCCTTGGGTGATGAGGTATGTGTAGCATTGTCCTTTCAAGATTATTACACCATCAAGTTCGGGAGCCAGCCCAAGGATTTGGATGAGGATCTCCTTAAAGGCATAGTTGAGGGAGGGAAGAAAGATGAGCATGAAGTACAAGTTGTTGGTGAGCTTCATTTGGAGTTGACAGTACATGATAAGCATGTGCATGAGGAGATAGCATTAGAGCCATCCTGTGAGTCTAGCGACGCAAGGACATTCGCTAGTTAGATTGTGGACAAGCCGTGTGATGAGTTGGAGTTGGAGTTGGAGTTGGAATCCAGACAGTTATGACAGGCGAAATACATGAGGTGCAAGGCAATGAGGACAATAGTCGAGACAGTGAGTTGTCACACATGGAGGTTAGGGACAGTTTATACATGCATGAGATAGAGCTTCCAGATGATAGTCACCGAAAGAAGATTGAACAGGTTAAAGAAAGCATTCTAGCGATGAAAGAGAGGACCAAGATACTCCGAGACACCATAGTACAGCAAGATGTTGAGCTTACAGTTCTTCGAGTTGTATGTACTGAGTCAGCGGTCAGGCTTTCTAGTATTGAAGAGCAGTTGGATTACTTGATGGGGCAGCAAAAGAAACATACTATTGCCTTTCAAAGCAGTCTTCTTCAAGAGTACATAGACAAGGCTTGTAGTAGCTTGAGTCCACATTTGCATAATGGCAGATGGTTTTTACAGGTTGGCCAGGATCGAGAAATTGGGCAACAGAATATGAGCATTCCAATTGAAATCAGAAGGGCAGAATGTCAGCTTGGTAGGATTATTCCTTGTGATGGTGCTTATGGACAAGGTGCTTTTTGGGGGTCTGATGAGATTAAGGAGTGGTGTCCTATTGAGTGGGCGATTCTTGGGAATCCATTCCTAGCCAAGGGTATAGTCCCACAACAGCCTTGGGATATTTGGGATGAAAGATGCACAAGTTTGCATTGGGGTCCAGGTGGGAGACCTTATGAGGGATAGATACAATGTTTACGGATGGGGTTACTTGGGAGTCTACAGGATGCTCCTTGTGTCGATACTACGCAGGGTAGCAGTGGATGCATTTTGACATTTCAATTCTCAAATTGATTTGGAACCCTGGGATTACAGTCACTGGCAGCATAGTGATTGCTAGAGGATGCTTTTATAGGTCTCTTGTGATGGTACCTCGTTTACACCGTGGTTAGTTACTCTACTTCTAGGAGGCTTCCATGGGATATCTTGTGATGGTACCGTACAATGCAGTGCTTTCAGCAGAGGATGCTTCAGATCTCCTAAGATAATTTGGGACCCTGGGATCATGCCTGGATTCAGTTGGTTGAGTTTGATTGATTGTGGAGTTGTGCTGGCATTTCCTGAGGACAAGCAACCTTTGGCAAGGGAGGACTGTAATGTTCTGTTTTTTATAAATAGGGGATTGACCGAGGACCTGTAATTCCAAGAGCAAATTAGGACAATTATTCAGTCATCAGTATAGTAAAGAGGGCCATCAGAGTTATTATCATACAGCATGCAAGCCTTATTTCTTCCGTATTAAAGTCAACTTGAAATTAGAATTGCATGCATGCAAAAGTGAGCATAAACCTTAAAAGTGCATAAGGATCTATTTAAGAAGGGTTATGGGACTAAAGGAGATATCTATGATTATTATTGATTGATTTTGGAGCTTTGAGCAGCAGCACCATGTGCAGCCGCGGTAGTTGGAGCTGAAGACGACGTCTTCGGCTAGCGAGGGTTCAACAGTGAGATATCTGCCCTAGTCTCTTCGGGATAGACCATCCAGGTTTATCAACGGCATTCACCGTATACATCAGTATTCAGGATCCAGCACACTCAGAAGGATTATTGATTTGAAGGTTCACGTTTTGTAGCTGGGGATTTAGCTGGATACCCCAAAGTATTCACTGGGTCTCTGATTTCTAGTTTATCTCTCGCATGCCAGCTTCTTCTTCTTCAGCAAGGTCATTCCATTGCATTGTGTGGTTACCAGTTCTCTATTTGCTCATTCTGAGGAGCTATCAACAGATCAAAGGGATTTGAGGGCGTGAGCACCAAACTGCCAGTTCAATTCGCTAGGCCACCTAGAGAGGCCAAATCGTCTGCATGCTCCGACCATTCTCTTCAGGAGGGGAAGACCATCAACTCTGCGAAGCTTCGAGGGTATCTGACCTCTCCTCCTACAAAAACGTCACCTTCAGTCTAGAGGGTTCTTATCGTACAGCAGGGCGGTAACACCGAAGGAAACAAGCACTACTAGCCCACCTATCCGGATCTTTATGCATGCAGCTATCTCTGGACTCATTATCAACCGAGATATTAGTGGTAAGTGTTAATTTCTCTCTGCAAACCCTAGCCCTAATTCAGCTACATTTTAGGGCATTTTTGCATGGCATGTTTGCATGCACTATTATTTCATATCTTTGTATAAGATTGAGTGTGTGAGTCAACACTACAATAGAACATTAAAGAATATCAGTATTTGGGATATTACAAAACAACACCTCAAAATGATCGGATTGACGTTTAAGTCCTAGGAAGCCAAGTCCTTTAAAAAAAATCGCCATGCTAGTACATTTATTACAACCTCCCCGAAGGGGTATGAACATGTGGTACAAAAAATAAAAACGCCATGAACGCCTAAAGGACCTCCGAGCTCTGAGTTTGAACAAGTACTTTGTTCATTTTTGTCGGCTCACTTGAAAGTTCGACTAAGTGCAACTCAGGCGGTAACAGACAGCACCACTAAGCTAGCATTAGCCAACATGGATCTTAATGATCCAATGCTAGAGCCACTCACTTTTGATGATGGTGATCCTATGGAGGGGTCATTCTCCACACCAACAGATGCAAATCATCAAAAGGGAGGAGGAGGAGGAGGAAGAGGGAAGTGATGAGTTTGTTGATTCAGGCATGGAGGAGGACTATTGACAAATGAGATCCTTCCATCTTGATCTCATCTATGATCTACCCCTTTTCGTATTTACTATTTACTAGTACTAGTTGCCGTTCGCATTCTGACATCTATGTAATACATTTTGATTTTGATGACTTAACGAGAAATATGATTTTGAGATCTTGAGCTATATGAATATCTTATCATATTTGTGTATCATTGCAATTTGTGAATGATAAAATGTGTATTGTGTATTGATTCCTATTAGTAATTTGACAATTTCTATTGAATATTTGTAAATGTTTTAGATTCTAGGAAAAAAATGGATCTATATGTCTATGTTTTAATATATATATANGTACGTTAGATGTAATCATTTAAATATTTATAACAAGCCAGCCACAAAAAAATTTACACCATAAGAAAAATTGGTGTACCCATAGGGTTCCAGTGATTAAAATCACTCTGGCTAATCCTAAAGCCACCTAAACAAAGATAGGTTAGTGATCCACAATTGGACAAGGAGCACTTGCCAAGCAAAGTACAAAACCAAAGAAAACACAAAGCCAATGATTACAATCACTCCATCTCTTGTGTGATGAGTATCTTCGAAGATCTTGTACAATACCAACGACAAGTCTACAATCCTAGAAATGCAATTTGATCCTCCAATGACCTTCAACCAAAAGATATAGGAGGCTATGAAAGCTTTTGATAAGAAATGACTAAGTTAAACCTCAAATGATGAAGGGTTCTCAAGCAAGGTGATAATGGAACATACACCAAAGTTAATTTTGCTTGCAATATCCTTCAAGTAGTAGATATCTTTGGAAACTACCCAAAGGATTTATTGTGATGCTACAATGATATACACCACCCCTTTTTAAATCTTGAAGGACAATCTGCTAATGAGATAAAAATGAGACAGCAAAAGGCAATATCTCAAAATGATTCACCAAGTTTATTTTGATGAAAGGGAATTAACTAAATGATTAATTGTCAATTAAATAACCCTAGTTAATTGGTACAATTCCCTTTGCTAATTTGTTGGTAAAACCTTATTTGGAACCTAAGTGAAATACCCTAATCATCTACATCCGTTGGCTAACATTAACAAGATCTTAAGACCCTAATTAACTTATTGGCTTGTTATCACATTTATGGTAGTTGGGAGCTACTACTATTTCCAGAGCAGAGATCACATACCAAATCCAGTCCTTTACATTGAGATGAGCTTTCATGCCATATGATGATCATCGGTTGATATATGCAGAGGCAACTAATCTACATGGAGCAGCAGTATCAGAGTTAGCCTTGTCATTTTTGAGCCCTCTTCATGGCCTCCTGAGGCACGCTTGTTTATGCCTTGGTTCACTTTAGCAAAGCAACGGGGCAGCCAACTATTGTTTGTTTCTACCTTGCCATCCAGTTGTCGAAGTGATTGCAAATTCAAATGTGGGTGACTAAGTAGGTATATGGCATGAGGTTTGCATTTATTGTTTTTCTAACTTGTATTAGTAGATGTTACTGGGCATATGTAGTGTTGAAATTGGTGATCTTTATTTGGACGATTGATGACTGAAAAGGTTAAATGGTCTTAGTGTTAAGTCCTTAGTATATGCTCATTAGTAGAGTTAGCCTTTGTACAACTTGGATCATTTTTCATTTTCCATTATGTCTGGTGCCATCTCACTTGTCCTCCCATCCATCCGCTACTCCATGCTTCGAATAAATCCCTTGACTTGAATATGACTTGTGAACTTGAAGACTTTCCCCCTTTGTCACCTCTGTATTTGATAAGCCCCCATGTTTATTTGTGTCTCGGCTCTTAAGTGTGTGACTATGCTCTTAAACTTGTTGATCTCTTTCCTATCTGTTACCCCGAATGTATGAGTGCAGTATAAGATTGTATATGTAACAAAAGTGTCTTATGTATCTCTTGAAGCAAGTGTTCTCCATCTATGAAAAGAAAAGCATCGACTCGCTTAAATGCTATATCTAAAAGGATGCAAAGGCCAAAATATCAGGCCATGAATAAAAAAGCCAAAAATGTTAGGCTATGAAATGAAAAGAAATGAAAATGCATTTTTAAATCCAAAGTATGAAATCAAAGGCAATCAAACCAAAAAGCTTGAAGAAAGTCAAGACTTGCGAAGAACAACAAGTGAATTAGGAAGTCTTGCAATGAAAGGCAAGCAATGTTATAAAAAGGATGCTTGTTAGAATCTATAGGAGCCTTCTAAGCACTTTATCAATATGTGAGACCTCCACTCCCTAGTGTCTGCTTATCCAACACATGTCACTTTGATTTCCTTGATTCCCTTGATCTCTAAAAGTGCATAAAGTATATGCCATAAGTCAACTTTTAACTTATCGAAGCCTTGTTTTATTCCACCTTACCCAGGATAGTGGCAAATGATCTATTTTGTACAGTGGGATGAATGTGAAAATGACCATATGGTTTGGACTTCACTTTTGCTATGAAACGGATTTAGTTAAAAGCCTTGTTGATGTGTTTATTGAGTTCATCATCATTGCTAGACACTGCTAATACTTTTAGTCTACTACTAGTGCATCTAAGAAAGTACTACTAATACTTCATGCATACAAAAATCTTCAGTTTGTGCTCAGTTACATTTTTTTATTGGTTTTGACAAGGTCAACTCCTTGACTTGGTCAACAAGCAAGGCCCATATCGGGATATTGCTACAGGTGTTCAAATGACTAGTCCAGTACCTTTGGAGGCCAACCAAAAGTTCCATCTTGCAGCTTATAAAAATTTGCCCATGATTATCATTTTTATAGAGTTAGTGGGCAAATTTTTAATTATAAATGGTGAAAATATATATGGATAATATCACAAGTTGATCCATGGTGTATTTGTAGTGAGTCCTAGAGAATTTGGTATTTTTGAGTCTATTGGTGCAGTTGGATTTTTTTCAGGCAAAGAAAAAAACTATTTTGAGTATTTACAGAGCATTTCAACAATTTAATTACAAATTATCAAAGTGACATGTTATCACATATATAGTAGCCGGGCTACCATATTCTTTTTTTCAGACACAGTACATTTTTTCAGCAAGATCTCTTACATATGAGATGCTGAGATGAGCACTTTTATGGATCATGATTATATTTGTGACTATTGAACTCTCCCATGTCAGGACTAAGTCTCAGGACACATAGATTTGAGGACCGATGTAGCCATTTATGTCATTTCAGAGCAGTAGTAGATGCCCAGTGTTATATCAGTACTTCCTCATTGGATAGATGGTGTTTCAGATGGATTATATTGCATGGATATGACTCAGCATTGTATATTGTGTTATGGTTATTATTGCTCTTATACTGATCCTTGTGACATTTATTGACTTGTGGTATCATGATCTGGCAGTCATAATTATATGGACTTGGTTGTATCTTATACTATGTATTGATGTCCTTACTCTGACTTTGAAGTTCTTGATTTATACTTATTGGTTTTACCCTCCTTTGGGAGAATAGAGGTAGTCATTCCCACCATTGTTTTGGCTTGCTAGTGTTGGATCCATCATTCATTGTTTTCACCCATCCATTACCTTCCAGTTTAATTTTCAACCCGACTACCTTCTTGACTTATGGCATGGGGGAACTTTTTCCCCGCCAGAACCTTTGTTGGACAAGCCTCCCTGTTTATATTGTGTCTCGGCTCTGAGTTGGTGACAAAACTTGCCTTGGTAAGTTGGATAGTATGCCTAAATCATTATGGTCGGTTGTCCCAATGTTTGGCACTATGCAGAATTCCCCCCAGTCACTTGAGATGTTGTTGGCTAAACCTAAAAGCTCATGTACTACTTATGTTGAAATTATTGAATATACGCCCATGAAAAATGAAAATTATAAAACTGTGTTTCTTAACATATGAAAAAAGGGCAAGAGCAATGAAATGCTAAAATACTCCTTGAAGAGTATAAGAAAAGGTTTAAAAAAGCAATGGTTTAAAATATGCTATCCAAAAATTGTTGACCTTATTAAAATAAATATGTCCCGGATGAAAGCTGCGATTAGTTGTGCTTTTAAGCACTGGTGAAGTCCCAAAAGGGTCATATAGGCCAAAAAGGCCATGGAATAAAATGATCATCCTAATGAACTTAGATCAAGCTTGATGTAGTCATGATGCCTAAGTTGAATAAGCACTCTCTAAACAACTCACCCATTTGTGAGGCACTGCCATTCCTTGTGTTGTTGTTTGTCCGACATTGGTTACAGTGAGTATTCCCTTTCCATATCCAAAGCGTCATGATGATGAGTAGGAAGTCATCATTTGCCTTAGCCTTGTCAATTTCATCCTTCACCCTTCACTAGCAAAATGACTAC
Source organism: Pseudotsuga menziesii (assembly GCA_001517045.1). Classification (NCBI taxonomy): domain Eukaryota; kingdom Viridiplantae; phylum Streptophyta; class Pinopsida; order Pinales; family Pinaceae; genus Pseudotsuga; species Pseudotsuga menziesii. The sequence goes on from LPNX010561201.1 coordinate 577,775, forward strand.
AGCTATGAAGTGAGTATACTCCTGAAAGTCTAAGTCTAAGTAATAATAAATAAAACCTTATATATGTATTTGTTGATGTACCGCCAGTGAAATGATTGCTACTTGTTGTGATTGTTGCGTGAATGAATTGTAGAGCATGTCTTAGCCTTTTAACACTTGCAGCAGATGGATGATAATCTGAGTTATTATTGGTGTCTAATCATTTACAGAGGGTTATATTGTTTATTGGATATGGTTGATGATCAGATAGAGACCTATGAGGGGTATGAGTATACACCTTAGATGGATTTGGACTCTCTGAGTCTAACGAGACAGTTTATTTCCAATTCCGAGCACTTGCAGATATGATCAAGCTCATTCTGCCTTTCTGATGCAGTTTTTCTTCATAGGTTGATATGTCTGAGTAGGGAGATGTTTTAGTTGGATCTCCTAGGGCGTTGTATGGAACATAGAGGTGTAGCCACTTGTTTGTACCATAGTACCCCCATCTCAGAGAGCATAGTGGGCTCAGTTTGGCAACGCAGGCACCCTAGGAGGCTGTTTTGGCAGGTTCATGTTTCCCGAGACAGATTAAAAAATGATTAAATGGCTATTGAAGAAATCAATTTGGCCTACTGGGGCAAGGAAATGACATGGGATGAGTCATGATGATGAGAGTAATGTCCTCCACACCTTCTCCAGCAGTTGCAGCTCCTGATTGGGCCCACACCTATTTTTTGGGCATTTTTTATTATTTTCAGGAGCTCTTTTTGGAGGCTCACGATTTCCTCAAGGAGGCACAAAAGTCAAAGAATTAAATTGTTATATTATTTATTGTGCCATGGGGACACCCAAAGGGAGATAGTCAAACACTCCTTGGACCCACCATGTGCTTTCATTTATTTCTTGTTCAGTGGGTTAACCTTTTTTAGGTGGGTTAGTCCACTTCGATAAATTATGGTTAAATTGATCCATGTATTGTATGTTGAGCTCATTTCAACCATTGATTAAAACATTTCATCTTTTAATCTTAGCCACTCGTTTTGAAAGTGGTTAGGATTTGGTTATGATTGAGGTTCTCTCATTTCTATTTAAAGGAGAGAGCTTCTCATTTGTAAGAGGTCTTTGGCTCTTGGATCTGAATAATAAAAAGACTTTTTCTGTGGAAATTTTCTGGATTTGCTTTGCATCTGATGTGCTCAAATGGTGATTAGCTTGCCTTCAACTTACTAGCATCGTGGAAATTCTCGTGAGATCTATTTTTTTCATGGATATCATTGTTTTGTCTACAGGAGGGCGTTTTGGCTGGAGCGTTTTTGTAGGGGGGCCACAACTCGCTCGGTTCTCTTCGTCTTGGATCAGGGGGTTTTCATTAGTTTCAATGTGATCTATGATTACTTCATTTTACTGTCTTGTAGCATTCAGTTTCTTTATTTTGTATGTGTAAATCTGATATGGTTGACGTTTGCTCATGCAGGGTAGGGGGTGCTTTGATGGCTTGGAGCTTGCATATGCCATAGAAATCATGGGGATCTTCCAGGATTGATCGGGATAGCTAGGATCGTCACTGTTACAGACTTCTACAAGCTTATCTAGGTAAGATCCACAAGTAAGTTCTTCTTTTCTGATCTTATTCCATCGTACCTTGCTGAAATTTAACTATTTTTCTAAAAACTCCTAAACCATAAAAACCTAAAAAATCAAATAATCAGGGAACCGTCCGATCTTTTGCCAAACCATTTCTGGGTTTCATAGATCAGGCCTCGCCCTAACTAAATCAACTGGAACACTGGTCAAATTCCTCATAGATTGACCTAGATCTGATTTTTCAGTAGAAAACTGCATAACCCCCCACTGAAAAATTGACGTGCTAGGGTTTTGAGTTTTTCTTATTTCTGACTTCATAGATGGATAGATCGGGTCTTTGGCAGTCCAAATCAACCCCAACATTGTCAAGAGGCTCAACAGTTTGACCGGGATCTGAAAAAGAGACTGAAACTGCCCTAGCGCCCTCACTGAAAATTGGCCTTTTCCGAAAGTAGGTTTTTCTGAAATCTGGCATGATAGGCTGATAGATCGGGTCCCAAGCATCCCTGAACACCCTCAACGTTGTGCTAATTCATCTTGGTTTGCCCTAGATCTAAAAAAATCAGTTTTCAGCCTCCTAGCCCCATCATCAGATTTTGACTTTTCTAGATCTGATTTTTCTGTTGTTTTCCTGATTTGGGCTTGTAGATCAGGTCTCCCTAATCTCTTCTCATCCTCAACGCTGAGCCATCAGCCTTCCGGTGTTAAATTTTCATATGCTAAGCTAGATAATTAGTATTTCATTTCAATTTCATAACAAAAGCATATAAACAGGATCACTGAAAGATAGACAAGCACAACCATACAAAAGGAACACAAAGATTTATCCTGGGAAAACCCTAAAGGGAAAAACCCAGCAAAAGCTTCCTCAATATAGATGCCCCAAAATATAAAAGATAAAACCAACAAGGAGATCAAAGCCTGATCCTCCTCCTTCTCCAGCTACTTCTCTCTCCTCCACTAATGTGCTACACAAGTGAGAGTGTGTGCTCCAAATGAGAAGCGCTACATCTCTATTTATATTCATCCGTTCATTTTAATTAACTCATCCGACATGTAGGCTCGAGTTACACATGTAGGCTCAAGTAACCACACTGGGGTGCTAATGACCCACCTTTACAATTAGAGGGGACTACCTCATGACTCTTATTAGTTCTTTCGATTAGAAGCATCGGGGTACAAAGTAATACAAGTGGTTCTCCCGGTAGGACCATCGAGAACCACAAAAAGATGTATATAGAATATTCTTCGAAGTTACAATATTTCAACATCTGGTACCTCCCTAAAGCTTCATATTTGTCTTCCTAGGCCCTAGCGCTAGCTATCTACTGAGCTGGGTTTCCTGTACCTTGGCTTTTTCTGGACCAACTGCTTTCTAGTTTCGTAGATCAAGGTGTTTCCCAAGTGGGTTTCCTGAAACGTTGTCGTACTACCGACTCCATTGCCCAATGCATACAAAGCACTGATCTCCAAGCTAGCGCTGCCCTTAGGCTCTTAAGCCTTTTCCATCTACCAACATTCACTAATAGCTCAAGCACCTTTTACTGAGTCTAATTTCTAGGTACTGGATAGTCCCAACTCTACTCGTGCTTGCCCTGTTATAGTTACGTGTCCCAAGACAGTTGCTAGTACCTAAACCCTAGAGCTAGGGTTCCCATTCACCTTACACCTTAAGTACCCTAAAGCCCCATCTGATCTTCTTCTGGTGTCTAGGTTTGATCTCTCCTGTAGGGAGCAGATTCGAGTCTCCCGCATTGTTGTCCTGGAAGAAGATAACCTAAAATGAAGGCTGCCTTGATTGGCGTGACAACCATCCATTTGGGAGTCTAGGCAGTCGTGGTTCCACCCCTTAGTTGCTTGCCCCTCTACCATCCATTTTGGATCCACCTCAAGCAGGCAACTTCAAGGCAGGTGATAACATGACCATGGAATGGCAGTTAGATCGAAGGATAAATAAATGGCAAAGTTATGACTTGAGTATTTTTAGTTTTTCTCGAGAGATGTTTCAGGCACACTTTCATGTGGTCCCAATCATCAATGGGCATTGTGATCCATGTTCCTCTTCCCTAGGCCATTCGCCCTCCTTAGAAAGTGCTCACTTTTGGATGATTTACCTCATGTTTATCTTATGTACCATGTAAAAGTGTTGTAAAATTTCCTAGGTGGCATGTCTTGGCCCCTAGGTGACTTAAGTTATGTTTATCATTGTATATCAATGTATTTGGGCATTATGAGGCAATTTGATCGCCTCTTAGTCTAGTTGATCCATGTGAGTGAGAGATTAGAATATCCACCATTGATTATCATCATTGTATCTCTTTATCTCAACCATCGATTAAAAAGTTGGTTAGGGATTTGGTCTCTCTTGAATCTATTTAAGAGAGGAGACCCCTCATTGTAAAAGGACTTTGGCTCTTGGATTGAAGCAACAAAAAACATATTTTGGAAAATACTTTGTGAATTCTTGGAGAGGTTCTTAATTTTTGAAGTTTCTAGGTCTCTTTGGCATTGAATATCTATCTTTACACAATCTGACAAATTTTTAGTGTTGATCTTGCTTACAAGAGGGCAAATTCATGGAGGGAAACCCTGAAGAGGAGACTCTCTATCTCTCTTTGCAAATTCATCTAACAGGGGTTTAACTTGTGTATCTTGTTTAGCATTTGATTGCTATTTCTACTTGTCGTTCTTGTATGAATCTCTCTTCCTATAGATTTCATTTGGATTTGCAAATTTAGTTGTGCTAATTGTATGTACTGTGGGGTTTTGCAGGAGAGGCACACTTGGTATCTTTGGGAATTCTCCGAGAGTGGAGGACAAGTTCAACATCTAACTATGTTATTGGGACTTCCACCACATCTTCTTCCATGGAATGTACAGTCCATAGCCTTATGACCAAAGCCATTACAAGAATAGCAATAACCATTGAATCTATATTCATACCTGGAAGCCTGGTTCCACTTTGAAGATATATCTTTTCTGAACTTGCTCTAAGGAGTAGGACTAACTTCCTGATATCCTCCAAGTTGTTTGATGTCTTTTCCAGGTATGTGAGGAGCAGCTTGGCTTTCATCTTTCGAGAATGAGGGACCTGCTCCATACTTTCTAGGTGTCCATGTGTTTGCTACGGACTTTTCTTTTCCCGCGTTGTATCCAAGGCCAGATTTATCAAAAGGTGATCTTTGGCAAAATCCAAGATGATTGAGTTGTTCTTGAACTTCACACATGCATTGGATTTTTCACTTGTCTTTCTGAGGCCAACTACTTCCATCTCAAGCTTTTGACATTGTTCCTCCTCTTCCAATTTGTCCTTCAAGACTTCCTCTTTCCTTTTGGCTTCTTCTAGCTGCGTCTTCAGCTCAAATTCTGCCTTCCTTGTTTCTTCAAGTTCTTCAATAGACTCTTCTTGCTCTCCTATTTGACTGATCAATTCAATATTTAGTCTTTCAACTTCGTCTTCTTTGTCTTCCAGCTCATCCTGTAAACTTGTCTTCTTGTGATTGAGTTTCTTGAACAGATCCATAGACTTGTCATGGTACTTTTCGAAGGAACCCGAAATCTTTCTTTTAAGTCTCAGATTGTATCTGAGATCAATGTCTGTTAGAAGATGTGCTAGGACATCTTTCTTAGCATCTTCAAGATCATTTTCAAGATTATCACAAACATTGCTACTGTAATCAGAAAGATTCTTACCTTCACTGGTGTCTGATGCTTGCTCTTCCTTTTCTTCTTGCTTTTCATCTCCAGTAGACTTGACTTCTGCTTTAATCTTTGTGTCTTGGTTTCTTCCTTGATACTCACTTTCCAGCTTGAACCATATGTCTTTGGCTGAAGTGTGTTCTCCTACACTCACTCTGACAGAGCTTGAGAGTCCATTTATAAGAAACTTCAATGCAATGGTGTTTCCCTTCTTGACATCCTTCTGTGCAGCTGACTTTGTCTTCTTGTTGGACAAAGTAGGTGGATTGACCACAATCTCCCATACACCAAACTTCTTCAAGTAAGCTTTATCTTACTGCTTCGTCCAAAGTAATTGGTCACATCAAGTACTGGGACTTCATGACTGTCGGGGAACTTTGTCTTTGCATCCATTCTGTGCCCACCGATCTCTTTCAAGCTAGTTAGGCTTGTGCTAAAGACCCGCTCTGATACCAATTATTAGACACAATGGCACACTGAGAGGGGGGGGTGAATCAGTGGGCCAACACTTTTTACCAATTTCACTTCTTTAAATGTTTAAACAAAGATCATCAATAACTTCATCAACATAAATCAAACATGTCACAAGAGACACTTCAAAAGATAAACTTATAAACCTTATTATATAAAATTTGATATTACATTGAAGGCCACCACCTTGGGGTCAACATCAGCTTCAACTGACTGGTCACCTTTGCCATGTCATCATCAACACTTGTCAATGCCCTTTGTCCTTGTCCACCTTAATGTGTCTTCCATATTGTCAAGCCATGTCATCAACAGTGTTCTCCATCTCATCATTTCAGCCTTTGTCATTAATGTGTTGTCATCAATGACAATTATGCTCGTCAGAGTGGCTAGGACTTCAGGGACATTTCATCATCCCACTAAGGGTAGTGCTAAGGGCTCCACGGCCATGAATTCACCTACCGTGAGGGTCGCCTAATCTTTCTTTGTTCCACGGACTGGAAGTGGTGCTCAACCTTCCATCAAGTCAATGGTTAAAAAAAAGAAGGAAGAAGCAAATAGGCTTATGGTGAGGAGGCTTTTTTGGAGTGACTTGGCTTTTACAATCACAAGAAACAATCCTTTTTTTAGCTTATGTGTGATGCCATTGTTATTGTTGGCTCAAGGTACAAGTGCCCTACATATGAGGAGATTCAAAGGCCAATTCTTCAAGCAGAGAAGAAAGACATCAACACTAGAATGGAGGAATTCAAACAGTCATGGGAGATCTATGGATGCACATTGATGTCTGATGGTTGGACAGATGCAAAGGGTAGAACCCTTCTCAATTTCTTGGTACATTGCCCTAAAGGTACCATGTTTACCAAATCCGTTGATGCATCGACACAGGTAAAGGAAGAAGCATTGTTATGTGAGTTGCTGGATGGATTCTTTTAGGAGATTGGTTTGGACAATGCGGTGCAGATCATAACAGATAATGCGGCTAATTATGTGGCTACTGGTAGATTGCTTATGGAGAGGCACCCCTCACTATTTTGGAGTCCATGTGCTGCACATTGTATTGATTTGATGCTGGAGGACGTGGAGAAAATTCCCTTCACCAAGGAGGTTGTTGATCAGTTTAGGAGTACCACCAAATTCATATATAACCATGCTTGGTATCTTAGCCTCATGAAGAGATGCACAAGAAACAGGGAATTGCTACGTCCTGGAATCACACGATTTGCCACCAACTTCATTTCTCTTCATTCTTTCGTTCAAGTTCAGTTTGAGCTGAAGCAAATGTTTGTTTGTGATGAGTGGCGAGATTGCACATGTAACAGGAGAGAGGATGGGAGAGCCATTGCTAGATTGGTCTACACTGAATCCTTTTGGGAAGGAGTGGAGGAAATGTGCTCAATCAATGAACCTTTGGTAAAGGTTCTAAGATTAGTTAACAGTGATAGGCTCGCTATGGGCCAATTACATGAGGCCATGGATAGGGCCAAAGAGTCTATTCGGTCTTATTATGTGGGGAAGGGTACCCCTAGACACAATAGACACATGATGCTATGCGATTTGATTGATACATGGTGGACAGGGATAATCCATCGACCTATTCATGCATCTGCACTTTTCCTCAACCCCGCATTTTCCTACAAGTGTAAATTTGGTTTTGATGAAGAGGTGTTGGAAGGGCTTATCGAATGTATTAATAGAATGGTACCTGATTTTGAGACTCACATGAGTATTACTTGTGAGATGCAAATGTATCAAGAGGCTACTGGACTATTTGGCTATGTCGATGTTATCCATGCAAGGACCATTTTGACTCCAAGTAAGTGATAACAAATTAGAATTTATTTAGAGCATCAGAATTTTAAATTTTAATAATGTTTTATCATTTTATTTGAAAATTGAAATTTGAATTATATAATCTGATTCTCTTCCGTTCTTGTTTATTGTCGGTGTTTGGTAGAGGACATATGGTGTAAGAGCACCAAATTTTATAAAAAAATTGTCATCTGAGTCCTCAACCAACCTATAACTCTTTTGGATGTGAGCATAATTGGAGTGTCTTTGATAAAATACACTCAAAGAAACACACCAGGTCAAAACTTTATCAAAGCAATTAAATTCATTGTAATTTAAGATCCTCTTTCATATTGTTTTCCTCTGGCCTCAGGATTCAAGACTCATTAAATTTTTTATCACCCTCTTACAGGATGGATTTCCCACGCCTAAATAACTTGGTGTATATCCCCACTACAATCTTCGACTGTGGATGAAGCAGGTGGAGAAAGCACCCGATATGGATGCCATTTGCTTAGACAATATTGATGTATTGTACAGTGTTTTAAATCTCGGCCCACTCGGACTCGGACTTGGCCAAGTTGACCGAGTCAACCCTAGACCGAGTCGAATCGGTTGTTAAATCAGGTCGACGAGCGAGTTGATGCATGAATCAAACGGTTTATTAACAGACTCGGGCGAGTTGATGATGGGTCGGCTCACTCGAGCAATTTTTGTCTAACTCGACCGATTTTTGTCTGACCTGGATTGTCATGTTTCATTGTTTAACCGTTACGTTTTCTAAGTCTCTCCTTTCCGCACAAACGTTGAACACTCATAAGCTTCGACGGATTGCCTTGGATTACTCTCATGATCGACGACAGGTAGTATCCAAGAAATGATCAACGACGGACACCCTCATGATCGACAACAGGTAGTATCCAAGAAATGATCGACGACGGACACCCTCATGATCGACGACAGCTAGTACGACAGCTAGTATCCAAGAAATGGTGATCAACAACAACCAATAGTCAGGAAATGGTGATTAACGGTGTCATACGACTATATTAGTCATATTATATATAGCTTGTATAATGTTATTAACCTCAATATAAAATTTATTAAATGACATTTAAATTTTATATTATATATTAAATGTTAGTTTTTTTTCAAAAGAATTAAATGTTAGTTAGTTTAAATATATTTAAATTATACTAGATCTAATTGATTATATTTATATATATAATTATGTATGATATTTTTACATGTAATAAAATATAATTTATATTTTAAAATTATTAATATGAACCAATTTAATGTGGAATCTCATTCTAATTTCATCATAAACTTAGAATTCGAATTGGAATTAATCAGGGTAAGTTTCTCATCTCCACTTTATAGATGTATATATAGCGACATAGCACTAAAGCAATTGTTTTTATATACTTCAATCACTAGTGGAGCAATAAAATATTTTTTTCTTTAAAATGTAAATATTTTATGTGTTTTTAGTAAACCAAGTCATTAAAATCAAATCGGTCAAGTCATTACCGAGTCATTGCCGATTCCAAGTCCGAGTCCGAGTTGACCCTCAACCGATTCCGAGTCCGAGTCCAAGTTTTAAAACATTGGTATTGTCCAAGTGGAGGGTGGAGGTTGAGTTACCTATCATGCAGGAGGCACCTGCATGGTTAGATGAGGAGCAGCAGCAGCAAGGGCAGGAGGAGGAGGAGGAGTAGCAAGAGGAGGAACAGGAGGAGGATTAGCACTTTGACCTAGATGACATAATGGAGGGTGATGTGGCTTCATCAGCACCACCTTCTACACTGGTCGATGTATCTAGTCCTGCATTGGCACCTAACCCTCTACTCTTTGTTCGACATCTAGTTCAGGGACAGAACCTTCTACTATCAGGGGAAGGGGGCATTAATATCAGAGACAGATACTTAGCTGTTAGTTTTGTGATTTTTGTGATGTCATTTTGTATTGCAACTGTTGTCACCTAATTCACACCTCGGGTCACGTGGTAGAAATCTTCAAGCCACTGGGTGTGACCTTGGGGGCAAGCAAGAGTCAAATGTTGTCACTTGATCTTGACTCCTCCGTCTAGGCTCTCTCTTAGCGAAGCCAAGGGGGGTGGCCTCTATTAAAACAATCTAAGGTTGTTAATCTACGAAAAGAAAAACAACTAGCCTAAGAGATAAGATGATACAAATACTGAAACTAAGATATCTGGAAAAATAACTTATATCACCAGCATGTCAAATAACATTCCATCCAACACATCCATTAATTTAAATATCCAAACAATAAATATATATTGCAAAAAATAGACCAGTGCTAATGGAGTGCTTGTGTGTAAGGGGGTTGCTAGTGATGCCTCAAGAAATATTGTAGTTGTCTCGATTGGTCAGTTTTAGAATTATTAGTGAATGATTAAGGAGTGGATTGATTGTTGATCAATTTTATTAAAAATGGTTACGATCCGATTATTAAGAGAAAAGGGTATTCTAGATATACCCAAGGGGTATGAGGAATATGTCTGGATTTACTTGGAAGTGGTTCTCGCAGTGACGTGTGGGCTAGATGGAGTCGTGGAGTTGTGTTCAACACTACACCAACAAGGGTGTAGCCTAATGGAGCCCCAAGATAACTTTCTAGTAGTTTCTGCTTCAATTGAAGAATTTTCCCACAACTTCGTAATAACGAATGAGTGTCGGATTTTCACTTTTGGTAATTAATTGGAATGTGAAACTAATTGCAAGCCACTCCAATCCCTTTCTAATTGCCCCATCGTTCCATCCAGAGGCCTGTAGTGTTCATAAGAGCATACGAGAATTGAATCCTTTGTTTATTTTAAGAGTTTTAAACTTAAATGTGAATTGTTTAAAATCTCAATACCGATACTCTCGTTTCTGAGAACACGGTTAGGTTTTTTAAATTTTAATGCAATGAAAGAAATACTTAAAGAAAATTAACTAATCTAAAAAACGAAAAAAATACGTGGATCTCCCCTGGGGGATTGGGTGCGAGCACTTTGCTACCCGCTTGCTTCTCTTTTTTACAATGATTACAACGAAGTTTTGTGTTCCTTTGTAGAATAGGAAACGCAAAAATTACAAAATTGAGGCTTGGGAGATGCCTACAAAACAAGTAGCAAGAGGAAAGGCTCCCAAATGTAGTCAATCTTCAAATTTTCGCCAGAGAGCCTCTCTACCTGTTCATGAATTGCAGCAAAACAACAAGCAATGATTAATCAAGTATGTGAAATAATCAATTGAAATGATAAAAATTTAACATATTTTTCAAGTACTTTTTTAAAGATAAAAAAAAAATAAGTATTGAAAATGCACTTGTTAAAAGCTAGATCTATGAGATTTGACTTTAAAAAAACATATCTAACTAAATTGTAAATGTAAATTGGATTAGCTTATGATCTACAGTAGTTCACTAAATCGATTAACACTTGTCAAAGTAACCGGTAACCATAAAAATTTTAAATTTTAGATGAGAGAAAGAGAGGAATAGTAGGCCCTTGAATTTGCACGATGGAGTCTTCCAAGTGGGACTCGGAGGGATTATGTCCTTCTTGGTATGCTTGAAAAGAAAAGAGAGCCAAACAAGAACACCTTCCTCTTCAAGCTAAGCAACCTACAATCCTTTGAACACACTTGTACAAGAAACATTAATCACATCGGTGTTAATCACACAAAAATCTCAGAAAGCATGAATTTAAACAAAAATATGTATCTCCAAGGTATCTTATGTAACTAAACAATAAGATGATAGATAAACAAATCTACTTCTCTTACCCTACTGAGAGAAATCTCTCTTTCAAAGGCCAATAGTTAATCACAAAACAAGTAATGAAAAGACAGATTACCTCCCAAAACTAACAGTAAGCATCCACACACATGAAGAGAGTCACATGATTCTTGCCTCCAAAGCCTTTATCCATTCATATACAATTCACAATTACAAAGAAATAAGAGTAGGGTTTCCACACTTCTTCTGCTTTCAATGAGAGAACCTACTTGCTTAAATAAAAAAACCCAACACCTAGAGGGGGCGCACTTGCCTAAGGAGGCGTCAAGCATGGATGAGTTGGTCGTGGGTTGTCGCAACGTTGGATCATGAGCTAAGTAATGGCAACATCATTTGATGGACATGGCACTTGCCAAAACCCGATACTTTTTCCAAAAGGATGAGCTTTTACCTCAAGGCTTGCGCCCCTCTTGGATGAGGAAACTTGCAGAGTATGAATCTCTCCGAAATGGCAATGTTTGACCTTTCAAAATTGTCCGGGTACTTGCCACTTTAATTTTCCAAATCACAAAATTTGATTTAGGCAAGTTTCTTTAATTTTTTTAGTTGCCGAGTTTTTCACTTTATCCAATTTTTTGGTCTTTCTTGGGTTTTTCGAGTAATAATTAATTTTGCAGATAAATAATTACTTGAAAAATTGGGAAAGTGGGTTGAGAAAATGAGCACCCCCATGGCAAAAACTACCTCCTAGCCCCATTTTTATAACTTTATGGACTTTTACATTTAAGTTATTAAAAATAAGCCTATCAAAACGGAAAAAAAAAAAAAAATTTTTAAGGAAATTAAAAAAAAACTATGGGGGACTTACTACAGTTAGATTAGCATGGTAATAAACATCGACACTTAGATTTTAAAAAACCTCCCAGGGCCTAACCACCAAGACAATTATTCCAGCTTTGGAAGATTGAGTGAAAAAACTCGAAAATTATTTATCATTTTAAAAATGATAGATAATTAACAAGGAAAAAACACTCTAGATTAATGCATTGATGATTAAGTCCTGGGAAACCAAACCTTTTACATAAATTCATCATGCTCACTGATTTTATTACAATTCCCCATGGGGTATGAACATGTTAAAAATAAATAAAAAAGGGCCTAGGAAGGCCTTCATGGACTTCTGAACTCGTATATTTGAACAAGTAATTGTTCATCCTTGGTGGCTCACTTAAAAGGTCCAACTGAGTGCAACACAGGCGGTAACGAGACCATTGGTTGTCCACTTTTGCGTACTATTGGACAGTTATATTTAGACTTTCAATATCGACTTTGATGTCTCATTTTATATTTGGCATGACTACATGATGTATATCAATGTTTTCTCTATATTTCTGTGCCAATGTATTTATCCGATGTCATTGTTGCTTTATATGCTTAAAATTATGAAAATATATATATATATATATATATATANTGAGAAGACATTTTATAGACCCTCGTCGATTTTTTGTCAATGCCGATGTTTTCCACTATGATAAAAAAACCAAAATTAAAATTTTTAATTTTTGTATTTTTGCAAAATCGCATTTTGTGTTAAGAGGGCTGATTTCCTTTTAGGGTTTTTCATTCTGGCTTCTTTTGGGCGTAAAATTACCCTAGGCAACTTCTAAAAACCATCACAAATCTTTATTTTTTTGTTTTCTTTCATCCAAGCAAATTGATCTAGGGTCATTTCTAAATGGTTTTGAAATTATTGGAGGTCGTGGCCATTAGCATCATAAAATCAATTCAAATCTCTGCATACTCACGTCGAATTTGTCATTCTTGAAGACTTTTACCCTAGCCGTAAATTTTCAATGCCAAACGAAATTAACTTTGAAGTTTAAAATTGCAGTGGGTTTAGCGAAAGTCGTTATGTTTGTATAAATTGTATTTTTCCCTAGGCGGCATCTCTGTGACCAAATAGAATCGCATGAGGGTTAGATGAGGATCATTTTATTTGTGGAAGTCGTGTATGCCTTGGGCATCACCTCTGAGATCATAAATGCTTTAATTCTGAGCCCGATTCCATCAGATTCGAACTTAATCTTTCATAGCGAAATCATATTCAACACTTGAGAAGTAGTTTAGATCCAAACATTTTCGTTTATGCTTTTGAAAGGGCCAATTTGCTTCTATCATAAAAAACGACTAGTTTTGTGCCACGATTTTCACCATAAAACGGTTGTATCTTCCTCAAACCTATTCGCTATAGTTCTCAAGAAGAGTTAATTTACCCATTTTCCTTTACGTCTTGCATCTGAATTTTCTTTTGATAAATCTTAAACAAAATGTAAGTCGTTTTTCATTAGGTGAATCGAACCTGCCTTGGGCATGAACTTATCATCCTAAAATCAAATTGCTTTTGTCTTTTCCGTGGTTATCTTATGCACAGTGTTTCATTCCTGGTCATGATAAGTCCCCATCAATTCCAACGATCTCAAATTGGATTGATTTCACCTTTCAAACCAAGTGTTCTCTTAATAAATGAAGCCGCTCGAAATTATATCGTGCTTTGGAGTTGTATCAATTCGGCTTGGGGTTTTAAAAATTCGATTTGGTCCCTAGAAAATAACTCTATGTTTTGAGTTGTCATAATTTTACCATTTGGGGTTGAAGTGTATGAAATTTGGATTCATCGGTGACGATTACAATCATTTGTTCTTTCTAAATCATTTTGCCCTAAGCTTTATGGAAATCTTACATTGAGTCGTTGGCATTAGTTTATGTGGGGTATCATATCTATCATCCTAAGTATTTTGGTTAGCCATAAACTCCAGTTGCCCACTAAAAAAGCAATGGTCTCTTCCAAAGTAACTTGCCTTTAGAGTTTGAAGTCATCTCTACACGAAATGTTTATTGTCTTGCTTGTGTTGATTATATTATATTTAATAGCAAGTCTTTCATATCTAGGGTGGGCTTAAAACCTGAAAATGTTTTTCCCTAGACTCATCCACCTTAGATCCCTTAACCCCACCTTAAATTTATTTCTGGATCTAGGATCTATCTCACGATATCTCACGTTTGATTTGTATATTTAGATTTGGTATCCTAGTTTCACTCTTTCTCACAAGGATAGACTTGCCTCTCCCCCATAGCCATGTCGGTTCATAGATCGGTGTTCCAGATAGCTAAAACCCACAAGAATCCTACTCGGTGTGACAACCATTTCATCTCTAGGGAGTATGATCCTTGAAGGTCACAACTTTAGCAACCTTTGTTCTTTGTCATCCTAGATTGAATATTTGATATCGAGTTGCTAAAAGAATTGTGATAGCATGGCCCTCTCACTTTTCAACCTTCTTTTGTTTTACACTAGGGTCTTTCAGTTTGACGCTAAGGCCAATAGAAACTCCACTCACCTCTTTCCCCTTGTTTGTAGTGTGTCTATGCTTGGGTGGTCTTCCATCCCTTGATGTTTCATGCAGTAGCATGAATTTATTTGTTCACTGCAACAAGTGACAAAACATTACACCAAAGATTGATTCAATGTTTTTGATACCAATTGTAATAAATCAAAGGTCACTGTGGTGAATATATAAATGGTGAATGGTACAATAGATACAAGTACTTATCTCATCGCTATCTTATCCCTTACATGAATGTTGATGCATTAAGGTCATGATAATATTAATGTTTTCAGTTAATGTTGTGTCACTTGTTCACTACAACAAGTGACAAAACATCACACCGAAGATTGTTTCAATGTTTTGATACCGATTGTAATATATCAAAGGTCACTATGGTGAATGGTACAATAGATACAAGTACTTATCTACATCACTATCTTATCCCTTACATGAATGTTGATGCATTAAGGTCATGATATTATTAATGTTTTCACTTATTTAATATTGTTCTATATTAGGTAAATGTTGAATCTAAAATTGTACATAAAATTGTAGCATGGCTTAGTGATCAATATATCATGAAAGTGAGCCCACGGGGGTTAGAGCAATTGGAAATGAGTACTTGAGATGAGAAGTTGTAAATGAAAGGTCATATGTTCAAATCCCTTGTGGGTACTTACAAAATAAATGTATCATGAAACAGCAAAAAAGAGTTGAATTTTCATATAATGTTCCTGTTGTCACACATATCGTAGTTGAGCTACCTCTATTCCTAAGCAATACTGAGCGGTTCTTTGAGACAGCCCTTTACTATGAGATTAGCAGATGATGAGCCATCAGTTGATGATCTCCCACTTTCAGCAGATCCAGAGCATCCAGATTGACCAGTTCTATGCTATGACTAAGCCTCATGACCCCAGATTCGATGACTGAGTTAGCCATTTCTTCTTTCATGACCAAGAGCAGAGATTGTTATAGTGCCCATGATATGTAGCAGCAGCAGTTGTTCCAGTGATCTTCAGATTGGTTTCAGATCCAGTGCAGGTATATGACGCAGGTGATAATATGGTTTGTGCATATGGATTTTGATGTTGCTCTGTCATCTATTTGAGCAATAAGACTCGGTTGACTTTGATTATATGTTGGCCATATCTTACCTTGGTTTACTTGGAATCTAAAGTATAAATGATCCAGTGGTTTTGACCGAGAAATTCTTTTGTATACTCATTGGCCTTTCCCTACTCCTAGTATGGATTTAGTCTTTTCCCTTCAGGAACATAGCTTGCTAGTCTTGGCATCATTTCCACTGTCTCCATCCATATGTTTCCTTCCCATGTTCATTAACTATCCTTGAGTTGTAACTTGGCTAGTGACATCTGGATTTCCCCCACCTTCACCTCTATGTTGGAATAGGTCTCCATGTATTAAACTATTTCTCGGTGTTGATTTATGTGATGTTTATCACAGGGAATGGCTACCTCTAGGTCTTGAAAACAAGTAGTCCTACCAAAGAAAGTGTTTTTAGACACTAAGGCATCAAAGCTTAAAGTTATTCTAAATGGATGCCATGCCAGCAAAATAAAAGTGTCTTTAGACACTACTGAAAATAGAAAAATAAAACTAGCCAATGGCCAAGAGATGAGCACTCATCCATTGTATGGTGTAAGGCTCATTTATCCCCACAAGATATCAGGGAGGCAAGCCCCCTCAAGGTTGAGCCTTAGTCATTTTCTGGAATCCCAAAAGGCTTTCCAGGGCACCTGCTCTTGGAGGCTAGCAAGTTAACAATGAAAAATTAAGTTGAAGTTATATATATATATATAGAGAGAGAGAGAGAGAGAGAAGTAAAATAATATAATAACGTTTAAAAATAAAAATTATATAAATTGTAATTAATCACGAAAGAACATGACTTTACGGAAAGTCATATTCATATCCCATAAAATTTATGTATATGGGATTCCTTCTGTACATTAATTATCATTGAATTTATAACAAATATCATCTTTCTTATCAAATTGTTCTACATTAAGTTCTCTGCTGCAGTTGATGGCTAGAGGATGAGCACTCATTCTTTGCGTAATGTACAACTCATTTGGGTGAGGTTGGCCCAAGAAGGTCATGTCTTTGTCATTATTTGGAAGCCCAAAAGGCTTACCAGGGCACCTGCCTTTAGAGGTCAACTAGTGAAATAAGTGCCGAGCAAATAAACTATTAAAAAGGTTGCTTGTCTAAAGTCTGGTGGAGCCTTCTCATCATTCCACATGTTTGTGAGATACAGCCATGCCCTATTGTTCACCTAGTCCAACTTATGTGTTATGTGAATCCTATTAAAATTCCATATGCTAAGCTAGATTATCAGCATTTAATTTCAATTTCATAACAAATGCATATAGACAGGATCACTGAAAGAAACAGTATCACAAGAACGACACAGATTTACCCTGGGAAAACCCTAAAGGGAAAAACCCAGCAAAAGCTTCCTCAATATAGATGCCCCAAAAAGATAAAAGGTAAAACCCAAAAGACTGATACTCCTCCTTCTCCAGCTACAGCTCTCTCTCTCTCTCTCTCTCTCTTATGTGCTACACAAGTGAGTGCGAATGTGTTCAAATGAGAAGCACCTCACCTCTATTTATATTCTTTCGTTCACTTAATATTTAACTTAGTTATGTAGGCTCGAGTAATCCTAACTTAGTTATGTAGGCTAGAGTAACCACAACTGGAGTACTAATGACCTGACTTACAACGGAGGGGACTTCCTCATGACTCTTATCAATTCTCCCAATTAGGAACATCGGGGTACAAAGAAATACAAGTGATTCTCCCGATAGGAGCATCGGGGACCACTAAAATATATTTAGAATATTCTTCGAAGTTACAATAATTCAACAGATCCCCTTGTCCTTTAGCCCAGCTGCTTACATGTTGAGTCATCAAGTCATCCCTTGGCCTTACCTGTTGTTTTTGTTCCCTTCACCCCTGACTAGAAAAAGGGCTAAATCTATAAATGAGTATACACTGGAAGTTCTTACTCTGAAGCAACTAATCATTCTTATTTGGATTATTATATAAGTATTATGCTTATACTTGCCAACAAAACCTAATTGTACTATAGTGTAACTGCTAGCATAGATAATTGAGCATGCATGTCCACTTGTACTTTGCAGCATCATAGTTTAGCATTTGGGTCATAATTCGATCAGTCTTGACTTGGTCAACCCAGTATTGACCAGGCCATGAGCAAGATCCATAATGAGTTATAGACAGATGTTATGGTTGATGATTATTTATGGTCTACAGGTGTCCATTGGACATATTCATTCTTAAGATGGTGATTTGTTATGATGACTTGTATTATTTTCATGATTATCACCATTTATAGGCTTTCTTATTATTATTGTTCTAACATTGATGGGACCTCTGATGTACCTTTGTGATGGACATATGGTGTATGAGTACTCATTCCTAGTTGATTTGGACATTCTGAGTCCATTGTTGCAGTTGGTTTTCAGTTTCGAGAAGTTATAGGACAGATAAGGGCCACTTTGTCTTTTTGCAACAGTTTTGCCTGGGAAAAATGAAAATAAAAGACAATGTGGAAAAATTAAGATCTCCTACGGCGCCAGAGGGAATCTGTGGGTGCAGCCAGTCAATTGTACCATACTACCATGGTCTCAGATCCATCTGTGCAATCATTTGGCTTCCATTTCTAGTTCCCCGTGAGATATGGGTTGTTTTATGTTCCCAAGGCAGCATTTTAATAATAAAAAATGGCCTTTGAGGAAATCGATTTGGGAAATTGAGGCAAAGGAATGGCATGGAATTTGTCAGAGGCACAGTGTTTGGGTCACATTCATCATCCGGCATCAACTTCACTTCACTCGAGGTCCACACATCCTTGATTTATGTAGTTTGAGGGTGTTTTGATGTATTTTGAGGGAGATCCCCTAGTGATTTTTATCACTCCTCTATATTATTTTCCACCACATCTTATTATTGTTCCATGGGGCCATGCTAGTGAAGGATAACATAACCTCCTAGCCCCACCATGTGCTACCTTGTGGTGCACCCCCTCATTAGGCATTTCTAGTGATGTGCCCCCTTCTATTTGTGAGTTGATCCATGTGAGATGTATCCAGCTAATCTTAGTTGTAGATTAGGATGATTTTATCTTATGATCTTGACCCTTGATCCTTTTGGATCTAAGTATTATGTACTTGAGAGATCTATATATTGAGATGCTCTCTCATTTGTAAAGGGACTTCTGGCTCTGGAAATATTGAATATAAGTAAACTTTTGCAGAAATCTCTTGGGAGCTTTGTGAATGTCGTGGATGTGATTGTTATACCTCTTGCTTGGACTTTTTAGTGGAACTTGTATGCAAACACTATTTTATGTGACGGTCGTACCCATCTTTTTGCAGGTAGCGAATTGGAGGAGGAGATTGCTAAGGCAACCTACATCATCTTTCAGCCAAATCACCTCATGTTTAGGGAGTGATCAATTGTTACTTTGTGCATTGAATCTTTCTTTGTAGATGTCGTATGCAACTTATCTTTTTCATTGGTGGACAATTCTGACTTCGGTAGATTGATTTTGCAGGTGGAGAAGAGAGGGCACACTTCCTCACTTGGGCGTTTTTCCTTCGTTGAATGTCGGATCTCGGGTACGATCTGCAAGGTAAGTATTGTTTTTATTATTTTCATCCAATTGTCAAACAAACCCCCTTTCTTTAGAACCCTAGTTTTGTAGATCTAATAGATGCAGGGAGCTTTTTATGATGGCCATCAAAACCCACTTGGAGATTAATGAATAAACCCTAGATCTCAAGTTTAACGTTAATCCGACTCCATTTTCCCTGGGATCTAGCACTAATCACTCTAGGTGGGGGCACCCTTTTTGGGTGGGTGGCCTTTTCTTCAGATCTATCAGATGGGTATGCTTGGAACCGCCTCAACCTCATAGATCCAATCCTCAAGCACCCTAATCTAGTCATCTTATGCCCCGATCTACTCTTTTGGGTCCACTTTGTCCACTTATGCTAAAACCCTAAGTGGGTCACTTTAAGGTTTTCATTCATTTGGCTAGATCTCACTAGATTTACTTCCTTCAACTATTTGTGGTACAACCTCAACCAAGCTGGGCTATTTCCTATCCTTATTAAGCCTCCCCAACTTGGCCCTAATCTCTATACCACTCTTATTCCATAGATCTAGTCTTATCCGCTCATTATCTCTCCTCTTTTATCCATTGCCAAACCCTAGGAGTAGTTTTGCTAACCCTCTTAGGCTAGTAGGGTCTCCCCCTTCATCATTCTCCGGATTGATCTAAAGTGACAAGAGCCCGTCCGGTGTGACAACTACCCCTTATATGTAGTGGAAGTGGACGAGGCCCTTGCGGTGTCACCGGTTAGCTACCTTACCTCTACCATCCCAGATAGGATATCTCAAGTGGGTAGCTACACATTGTGTGATAACAGTTCCATCTCAAACACTTGAATAAAATACCCAAATAATGACAACTGAGACACCAATTGAAGGTTAATCAACTCGTCTTATAAGTCATTTAACTAACCACAAGTTGATCTTTAATGGATTCCCTAAAAAACTCTGCACAATTTAGAGGTAAGATGCTCACATATCAGAAAAAGGAGATGATCATCTAGTCCTTGAAAATGTTCTCAATGAAAATAAATTAGATGGGGAATAGTCCCAATTATTCCAAGGGTTATCAAGACCAAAAAATAAGGACTCTTGGTTATGATGTCCTAAGGCTATTGGGGAGGAAAATCTCAAAATTCTGAATCGGTTGCAATACCCTGACAGTACAACAAATAATATACGTTTGTGTTAGGCCCTTGTGTTCTTTCAAGCATCGTCTCAAAAGGAATGATTTTGGCAAGAAACTTTCTACAATTGCACCAAACCAATATCATTTGTTTACTTACCTATATTCTCATGGTATGGTAGGTATGAAAACCATATCAAATAAATGATTAAATGATAATGTGAATTAAGGCTACAAGGACCCAATTCCAAGAGCAGAAATCAGTCTCTCAGCTTCCTTCCATAATCTCAAATCATTTGCAATATGGAATCGAATCAAGCTTCATAGCAGTTCTCTTTCAAAATCAACGAATAAATAAATATCCTTGCAGCTAAGAAGCATTTGATAGAACATTCTGGAAGGTTCTATCATGTTGAAGGTTTTAATCTTCCAAATGCTACTTCTGTGATGTATGCAAAATTATTGCCTTAATTACAACCTTAGTTGAGGAAATCTTACTTTGGCAACAGTTTCTCTGCACCGATTTTTGAAGTTTGTGGCATGCTAGTAATATCTCCACTGAAATTTCGAGAAATTTCTGTCACTCTATCAAGATCTCCCTCTATATTATATGGGATTCTGCTCATTAACTCGCAGTTGCCCCCAATACCAATAAAGTTACCTTCAGCATTGTCTCCATTGAAACCACGTCCAACTATTGACTCTAATCTGTGAACTTCCAAATTGATCTGCCAAAAAAGCATTTTCTCATAAGATCATTTTTATCAGGCTGAACAGTAAAACATTCTCGATATAAAAGCTTTTGTGAAACAAATGTTGATATATATTATATTGCTTCAGCAGCTAGTACACATTTTGTAATCTAAAGATAGTACTATAATCAGCATAATCATTAACCAATGTCAACAAGTACAAAATAAACCACACATGACAATCAAGATGTAATCATGTCAAAGACAGTATTTTCAATTTTATATCAAAGGAGATGGCTATAGTAATAAGGCTGCCAGTGCAACAAAGATAGTAGCACAAGTGACAAGGGTGATTTCATGTTCTCTTGGGGTTCTTCAATAAAAAAGGTACTAAGTTTCTACCCAGACAAATTTGGAATTTGAACTACAAGTCCAAGCAATTTAGAAAACTGAACTGCTTTCTAATCAGCAGAGTCAACAAATGTTGCCTTGGACTTCTTTAAAAGGAAAGGTACTAGGTAAACTCATGAATGTTTAAACTAGGAATCCAAACAATTTAATAAAACTATCACTGAAGCTTAAATCTGCATCAGCAGTCATTACCCCTCATACAGCATGAGCATTTTGATGCAGTTGAAAACCCTTCCCAAGCAGGTTACATTTGGAGTTTTTGGCTTACAAGCCAATTTGTTTCTCTTTTGGTGCATATTTGTTTGTTGATGGCATTGGCCACCTTTCTAGGCACTATCATTTCATATCTAAAGGTTTACATAGTACTTACGGAGTAGGAGGAGAGCACTTGGTTTGTTGATGATGCTCTTGCATGCATGTTCACACAATTTACTGACCCCGGTGTTTTAAAACTAGACTGACCTGGACTCTAACTCAACTGAGTTGACCCTCGAGTGTACTGAATTGGCCTACCAATATCACATTATGTATGGGGTTGTTGTACCCTCATTTTTGCTGAGCAGATCAGGGCTGAGATTATTTTTGCCTGAGCAGAGCCATTATTGTTGGGAAAACTAATTTTTCTTTTAAAACAAGTAATTTTCCAATCATTATTTGTCAACCAAGGTAACAGATTTTAACCTCTCATTGATTTCAAAATGCCAGTTGTAATAAGGAAACTCACTCCAGCAAATAAAAACTGAGTAATTCTACTTAATCATATCAACTCAATCACAGACTCTAGTTTCTCCTATCAGGCTGAACTTAGAGCTCTGCTTCTTGATTAATTACATAAGTTATTCAATGCATGCATCAAATGAAAAGATTGCTTAATCATGTGACTAAGAACCAATCTCTGGTTTTTCCATATCAGGCAGAATGCAAAGTCAATAGCATACTTCACTGTGAAAGCTTATAAAAAGCACACCACAACCCACACTTCATGAATCAAAGGGAACTAGAATCCACATCACACTTCAATTAATTTAACATCTATGACTTCAAGAAATGATCTACAGCAAATAAACTAGTTATAATTTGCAGCAAACAAATAAATCACAATTTACAACAACTAATCTATTTGCAGATAGAATATAATAAACTACACCAATCTATCTGAATGGCACCTGATCTCAACAAGGGAGGCCTTCATTTCCTTGAACAGGCACCGTATGAACAAAATCACAAGTTACAACTACTCTTATCAACACATAACAGTCATAGGATAGAATTGGAATTGAAAAAAGTAACGCCACAGAAACAGAATGTCGGTCACACCCTATTCAGATTGATTTTGCCTTCGAATCGACAGGCATATTTATATAGAAATAAAAGTGACCAGATTCGATCCTATTTTCAACTGCTTAAAATATTATATTGAAAAAAGAACAAATCGATTCTCCCTTGATTAGATTAACTCATGATCCTTGTGTTGCCGCCTAATTCGCACCTCGGGTAATGTGGCAGAAATCTTCAAGCCACTGGGTGTACCTTGGGGGCAAGCTCGAGCCAAGTGCTGTCACCTGATACTCAGCTCCTCCGTCTAGGCCAACTCCTAGCGAAGCCAAGGGGGGTGGACCCTAATGAAAAGTAAAATCTAAGGTTTTTACCTATGAAACCGGATTCGTCCAAAAGGGCCTGCGTGTCCCGTGTCCGCGTGTCGGACACGGACACGTTGACAAAACGTGTCCGACACGTCTTTGCAGCGTGTCCTGTTTTCGGACACGCGTGTCCGAGTGTGTCCTGTTTTCGGACACGCGTGTCCGAGGACTGTCAGTGCGTGTCCAAAAAACAGGACACTTTTTCCACTAAAAAAACGCCCAGAATTGCTTTAAATCAAAAATTTCACTTTCTTTTTATCATTTGCAAGTGTGGAGAGGGTTCTAAAGT
>LPNX010561270.1:0-61706 GCA_001517045.1 Pseudotsuga menziesii
TATATATATATATTATAATTGTTTATTTCGAATTTTGAATGACTACCATATAATCAATCTACGCAATACACTTGTATCATCCTCGTCGATAGATGAAAAAACATAAATGGTAGTCCACCCCAAAATTAATTGATAGTTGATGAATGGATAACTAATAGTTGATGCATGGATAACTCGTAGCTGATGAATGGATAACCAACTGTTCATTGCAGATAACTAGAAGAATGTGAGATATAAAAAAAATATAAAAATTAATTGATCGTTGATAAATGGATAACTCCTACCTGATGCTTGAATGCATGGATAACCTATTGCAATCTTGCGATACTTAACTTGGGGTTTATCGAAGTTCGCCGACTACAAATTAAGTGGTTGTGGTAGTAATACATTTTTTTTAAATCTTTACAACAATATCTGCATATTGTGGTAGTAATAACGATGACCAGGTAATTGACTTATCTTAATATTGTTAACCAAGTTCTAAACATTGACTTATCCTAATACTGTTAACCAAGTTGTAAACGTATTTTTATGCGGATGGGTGTTTATATATTATCTCGGATTTTGGACTTCCTTGAGTGGATCAACAAGATTAACTTGAGTGTAACAAGTGTACATTATTTAATGTTAGAGGATAAAGGCAAAATGCCGTGAAGTATTGTTATCTGGTAGAGTTTGTTTTTAGAAATTAAAAGGTTACATATTTGCTTCTAATGGAGTATGTTGAAGTCGTTTCTTCACTATAAATGTAATTGATGTGCAAGTAATAGATGTGCAGTGTGTTGTGTGTTTCTCCCTAGTGTGTTTGCTCTGTGTTAAAATTCTTCCAATTTGGTATTAGAGCCCAGTTTGAGGGAGTGAAACTATAGAGTGGGTTATTGTTGAAGGCATTGTCCATCAGACACATCTGATAGCACCTGCGTGGTCGTTGTTGCGTTTGCAGTCCTTCTCTCATCTGTCAGCCTGTCATTCAACTTCAACGTCAAGTTTCAGATCCTCGTGCTCAGGCGAGAGACATCTATTCAAGGAGGAATTTGCCTCAGAATTTGTGAAAATTCATCTAATCGTGTGACCCTAGCTTAGACGAGAGCAAAGAGAAGCCCAATATTATTCTACCTGCCTCCACCCAAGATACCGTAGCTTGCTCACATTGTGAAGTCAAAGATTTCTTCCTCTGCCACTGTAAAAAATAGGTTGAATATCAAAGATCTTGTCCTCGAGCATGTGCATGTTACCAATTAGGAGCGTTCAGTGTGAAAGGAAACCTGCGTGTGGAGATCTGGCCCAATCATTTGTGCATTTATCCCTGGTTGTGGTAATAACTTAATTTTAATTTCTTTCAATCATGAAATATCTGCCAATTGAAAAATTTAATGGCAATAATTTCCATACCTGGAAAGAAAAGGTTCAATTGTAGATGATGAACAAGAACTTATGGGGTGTAGTAAAGGGTAAATAACAGAAACCTACAGATCCCAAGCAATTAATTGAATGGGATAAAAGGGAAGACATAGCTAAGTCCATTTTAGGACTGTCTCTATCAAATTTAGAGTTACATCTCATTTATCTAGAAAAAACATCTACGAAAATATGGGAACAATTGAGGGAACAATTGAGGAAGACATTTGGAGAAAAAAGCTATAAATTCTATAAATTTTCCTTAAAATTACAATTATTCAAATTTAAAATGTAGGATGAGACACCTTTATCTACTCACATAAATAATTTGAAGTCTCTTACAAAACAATTAGCAGATGTTGTCTCTACAGTGAACGATGAAGATGCAAAGGCGATGTTACTAAATATTCTTTCCTCAAATTAATTTTCACTTTAAGCCAATTATCTTCCGGAACATTGGAAGAAATGATAACGCCGCAATTAGCGGAAGAAAAGAGGGTGAAAGCAGGAGATTCAGAAGTCAGGTCACGAGATGAAATTGCATTGTTTTCTAAACAAAAAGTGAATCAAACCAAGACTGTAGTTGAATGCTTTTATTATCACAAGCATGGACATACACCATTGAATTGTAAAATTTGATCTAATGCTCTTCTAAGAGGAAATCTTAAATAATTGACCTACATAGCTAAGATTGTGGTAGTAATAATTTTTTTTTGAAAAAACTTTAAAACAATATCTGCATAAATATGGTCTAATGACGATGAACACGTAACTAACTTATCCTAATATTGTTAACCAAATTGTAAACATTGACTTATCCTAATACTGTTAGCCAAGTTGTAAACACATTTTTACGTCGATAAGTGTTTATAGATTATCTCAGATTTTGAACTTCCTTGAGTGGATCAACAAGATTAAATTGAGTGTAACAAGTGTACACTATTTAATGTTAAAGGATAATGGTTAAATTCCATGAAGTATTATTATCCAGTAGAGTTTTTTTTTACAAAATAAAAGGTTCCAGTTTCGCTTCTAATGGAGTCTGTTGAAGTCGTTCCTTCACTATAAATGTAATTGATGTGCAAGTAATAGATGTGCAGTGTGTTGTGTGTTTCTCCTCCGTGTGTTTGCTTTGTGTTATACTTCCTCAAATTTGGTATCAAAGCCCGGTTTGAGGGCGTGAAGTTGTAGAGTGAATTGTCGTTGAAGGCATTGTCCATCAAACACATCTGATAACACTCGCGTGGCCGTTGTTGCGTTTGCATTCCTTCTCTCATTTGTCAACTTGTCATTCAACAACAACGTGAAGTTTCAAATCCTTGTGCTCACGTGAGAGACATCTATTCAAGGAGGAATTTGCCTCAGACTTTGTGAAGAGTCATCCAATCCTGCGACCCTAGCTTAGAGGAGAACAGAGAGAATCCCAATATTATTCTACATGCCTCTACCCAAGATACTGTAGCCTGCTCACAACATGAAGTCAAAGAGTGCTTCCTCTGCCACTGTAAAAAATTGGACGAATATCAAAGATCTAGTCCTTGAGCACACATGTTGCCAATTTATTGCATTCCGTGTGAAAGGAAACCTGCGTGTGGAAATCTAGCCCAACAATCTGTGCATTTCTCCCTGGTTGAGGTAATAACTTAATTTTAATTTCTTTTAATCATGAAATATCTACCAGTTGAAAAATTTAGTGGCAATAATTTCCATACTTGGGAAGTAAAGATTCAATTGCAGATGATGAACAAGAACATGTGGGGTGCAGTAAAGGGTAAATAACATAAACCTAGAGATCCCAAGCAGTTAATTGAATGGAAAAAAAGGGAAGACAGAGCTAAGTCCATCTTAGGACTGTCTCTATCATATTCATAGTTACATCTCATTGATCTAGAAAAAACATCCACAGAAATATGGGAACAATTGAGGAAGACATTTGGAGAAAAAGCTATAAATTCTAAATTTTCCTTAAAATTACAATTATTCAAATTTAAAATGCAGGACGAGACACCATTATCTACTCACATAAATAATTTGAAGTCTCTTATAAAACAATTAGCAAATGTTGGCTCAAGTGAACGATGAAGATGCAAAGGCGATTTTACTAACCTCAAATTATGAAAATGTTATTTTCACTTTAAGCCAACTATCTTCCCGAACGTTAGAAGAAATGATAGCAGCGCTATTAGTAGAAGAAAAGAGGCTGAAAGCAGGAGATTCAGAAGTTAGGTCACCAGATGAAATTGCATTGTTTTCTAAACAAAAAGTGAATCAAACCAAGACTGTAGTTGAATGCTTTTATTATCACAGGCATGGACATACACCATTGAATTGTAAAATCCGATCCACGGATCTTCTAAGAGAAAATCTTAAATAATCGACCTACATAGCTAAGATTGAAGACTTGTCATATGTCATACTTGTAGACTCATTGGATTCTCTTAGTGATGAGGAACCACCGAAATACCCTCTCAAACTTTTCTAGAATGTAGCTATTTTGTTATGTATGTTACAATTATTTTATGTGTATAATGAATTAAGGAGACCAATTATTAAATAGAGTAACATAATGTAAACTTGTGGTTCTTGATGTACTTCGGTGCCATGTAAGAACATATCACTGGTTTTCTTATGGTCGTAGTTTGTTATATACTGGTGAATCTTGTTGTGCTTCGAGCTTCGAGAATCAACCGTTATAGTTTATTTTTTGTGTTTGTAAGTATAAAAGGTCATTTTGTAAGATTGATTGCGGGAGACATCTAGTATTCATATCACTTTCCTGTATAACTCTTGAAAATTGTTCTTCGGGAGAATTTCATAGATGGATGTGTATTTATAGGGTGATTCAGTATCATGATTATTTATCAGGGTAATCGAGAATCTTCAATCCTGTAAATTTATTATTGATGGCGAGAGGCAATTACAGTTTAAATGAATCAAGTGGCAAGCTCAAAGATGAGGTGAAGAAAGAGCACAAACTGTGAGACTTCAAAGTCTCTGAATATTGATAAAGACTAGGTAAACAAAGATCAAAAATTCAGAATGATTATTATTAGAATCACATTTCTCCATTAAGGGAGAGTGTTAGAGGATAATGACGAAATGCCATGAAGTATTGCTATTCGGTAGAGTTTGTTTTTATAAAATAAAAGGTTCTAGATCTGCTTCTAGCAAGGTGTGTTGAAGTTGTTCCTTCACTATAAATGTAATTGATGTGAAATAATAGTTCTGTAGTGTGTTGTGTGTTTCTCCTTTGTGTGTTTGCTCTGTGTTACAATTCTTCTTGTTTTTAATTATTTATAAACCTATAATTCACTAAAATTTTATACTTGATATTAGTTTTATTTTTTTCATATTATTATTTTTTATTAAATAGTTTAATGTTTAGTGTAACAAGTATACACTATTTAATTATTTATAAATCTACAGTTCACTAAAGTTTTATACTTGGTATTAGTTTTAGTTTTAGTTTTTTCATATTAATTTTTTATTTTATTTTTTTATTAGTTTTTGTTAAATTAAGTAGTTTAATGTTTATGTTATATTATAAATAGATAACTACAAAGATTTGGTAATTCCTTTCATGTTTTATATTTGTTTAACAATCAATCATCTCTATAAAACTAACCAAATAATTAATTACACTTATAAACTTTTACCAACCATTTAACAAAATAAAATTAATTTAAATATAACATTATTTTACGAAATAAAAGAAGAAGAAAAAAATGTAACTTCAAACTTTGTTAAGCCTTTCAAACACATAAAAACTTTGTTAAGCATTTAAAAACAGATAAAACTGTATTAACCCTGTATAGAATTGACTTGATTGAAGCCGAGCGTACAGTCCCACGACGGGATTGGTATTGATATTACTATTAGGGCGCGAAGTATGTCAGTGGAGACTACGATTGCCCGGCTTGCACGCGCTCTCTCCCACTCTCACTGTCAGTCAACTCGGAATAGGACCGTCAAGCCAACCCAACAGACTTCAAAGAATATTGAGTCCAGTCGATCGTGGCCGAAAATAGCTTTCAAATCTAAAGACGTTCTTACATCAATACACACCAGTACTAGAACGCTGCGTAAAGCACACGAACCCGAATCTCATTCACAAGGCAGGTGAGAAAGCTGTGTGATCTCGCTGCTGCTTATTTTCTATTTTCCCTTCACGAAAGAAAGACAGGCGCAGCAGGTGGTACCAGCTCTGTAAAAGAATGCGCGCGCTTCTTTGTATTGGCTGCCATAACTTCTGTTCAATAACATAGTTGCACTGGTAACGAGGTTACAATAACACGACGCTTCTTTGTATGTAATAGAGTAATAAATGCTGAGGCAGCAGCACTGTGGGCCAACTTATGTGGGTCGACTCACCTTGCTGCAGCCTCAGCATTTATTCCTCTACTGCAATTTGAATATTGTTCTCCTCTTTGTATTGGCTGCCATAACTTCTATTCATATGATAGCTATGTAGCACGGAAACTGTTCTTTGTTTTTAGGAAACTAGTTCCCCAAGTTTCAATGTTCGAGGGAACTTGGGAACTTGTAGGAAACTTTCTTTATCCAACTGAAACCGTTCCGGATTGATGGGAACTTTTACCCTTTAAAATCGGGAACTTGTAGGAAACTTTCTAGGGAAAAGGTTCCTGATTGTTGGGAACTATTACCCTTTAAAATCGGGAACTTGGGGACTTTTTTTGCAAGTTTCCTTCACCTAGAACTTCCACGCATTTATGATGGTTAACAATATTCTTATTTCCTTGTGACCAAAGTTTTTCTAGAAAACTAAGTTGCAATAAAAGTCTTTCCATGCTACCTTGTCCAGTTGTGATCTATCTGTCTACGCCGAATTGCACTTACCACTAATCAATAATAAATGTAAATATATTTTGATTTTATATATATTAAATACATTTTGATTATAGTTGACACAATAATTGGAAACTTGCTCTATACATATAGCCACAAATAGAGGGACTATAACTTCTAAAAGTGCCCACTTTTGAAAGAGTCTACCTTATCTAATCAATGACTTGGATAGTAATCTTGATTTCATTGTCATTTCCATCTACTAAGAGGTTCTAGTGACAGCCGTGAATACAAGGGATAAGTTAAGTCATCTATTTTGTGTTAATGTTTATTTTCTTCTTTTGTCGTGTTTTTTTTATTTACTTTATTTTTTATTTTTTTTATTTTTTTAATATTTATATATTATTGACATCCCTACCCTATCGTTTCCTACAAATTTGAGAGAAACTTCTAGACTTATCCGACACTGTGCCCACATTCCCTACGTTCCTGCCTTCCGAAAACTTGTGCAACATAGTATGATAGCTACAATAGTAACAGTGGACCAAACCGATAATAGATACAATGCAGTGGTGGAGGACCAATAATACTAAATGTTTTATGTATCTTTCCAAACTGTGGAGGATCCATTGGAACTGTAAAACAGCTTGGCAATTTGAAGTTTCAGCGCAATTGCTATAGGTAAAACAACAAAATCAAAGAGAGCAATTAACATCAAAACATGGTCAATGAACAACAAGAACAATCGCAATAATCGTTCATCTGTGTAGATTGCTCAAACCCATCTCTATGAAGATATCGAATTTTGGGTCTCTATAAAATAGAAACCAATGAAATTTGAATCTTAATGTATCAATCGACCAATGATTTATTAGTAACAAAGTCGAGTATATTCCAAAATCCTTTGGAGTGCTCACCAGTAAAAGGTTGTCAAGTCTCTCTCACTAAACAAACTCTTAGAAAAATAGATCCATCCATGTTAAAGCTGAACCTACTGACAAAAAAAAATCAACATATAAGCGAAGTCTAGTTCATAAAAGGAAGGGAAAGCTAACAATGTTCTTGTCCTGAGCAACATATATGTGACATATCTTTTGAGAGATGAATATTTCCATTTACATGCAAGAATCATTATATCAATCTAGTAAAATCTAATGGCGTGAATGCTCTTAAAATGAAAGCTTACTATATCAATACTTCCTCCTATAGCTGCAAAAGTTGCATACAATAAACTAGTTGTATACATTCAATAACAATGAGTTCAAGGAAATAACTATTGTTGATCTACAAAAGATGGTATATTCTAAGATACGTTCTTCTCACCTAAGAAGAAATGTTCTTCTTAGTTAGGAAGAAAAGACTTTGGTTACAAAACCCAAACCATGCCAAGAAAGCACTACAAGAAATGCCAATGTATGTGTTGCTCTCAAAAGAATAAGCGTTTCTTTGGAAAGAAAATACATTATGGCTTTAGAACCACGAAGAGTTATCTCAAATGCTAGATAAAGAAAACTAAGAGTATAAGAAGAAAGTTCAATGTTTTAACTCCAAATGTTTGGGTAATATGCAAAGGATTGTCTAGCTTGTCATGAACTCAAGACTTTACTACTTCAAATTAAATGTCTTATCTAAAAATTATGAATATCTTTCTAATGATGGAATGATGAATATCCTTGTTATGATTGTGTGAAGAATATTCTTTTGATGACGACGTGATTTATCTCTGTGAGGATGATGAGAATGATTTTGGGAATCAAACACGTAGAATCTTACTTTGATTCAAAAGATGAAGTTTGGTACATACAATTATTATGGTCAAACATTCTCATCTAGTGGTTAGCAACTATGGAAAAAGATGATTTCATTACATGAATTAATAAACATATCCCTTTATGGAAAGTTCGACATTCCCTCTCGTTTCTAGAGAAATTCAATATGTCCTCGACAATAATTAACTTTACTTCAAGTAACTTCTTTACTATGGAACAATGTTGAGAATTCTTTTTTTTTTATAACAAAAACAGTAAAAGAGGGATGTATTAAAAGGGTTGTGCATAGTCATACATTACAGAGCAAAAAGATTTCTAAGAGCAAGAGAGGACTGGTAGGAAAATTTTACAAAAACTACCAACGGAATTGGCTTCCATATGAAACGGCTGAAAAAGATCCTACTATTTACTATAACATGAGAAGAGTAAATATGGACGAACTATTGGTTCAAAAAGATGCAGAAAAAAAATGAAAGAATTGGAGGGGTTACATATTTTTTCCTGAATACCCTACAGGATGTAACTGAAACATCTTCCATGGGTCAGGCCTCGTTAAATGGAGAATCCTAACAGTGGTTGCATTGGTTCATCCTTGTTAGCTTCATCACTTCTTCTTTGATGATGTCCACCATACCCATCGATTCTCTAAGGTCTCTATTGTGATCATCAATACGATAATCATGACAACAAATTTGGTTTGGCATGTACCTGATGTCAGAAATCATAGCTCTATTATCCTTGACGCACACCGCAACAATGTTTGAAATCCTGCACAGGTGTTTCTTGATATCGTCTTGCCCAGATATTATACTGGCAAACCTTCTTCCATATATTTTTTCGCCATTGGGATAAGACCTGTCCTGAACGAGATACCTGCAAACAAACCATCTAGGAGCGTGGTTGTATCGCCTTCTTTGTTTAAATCGGGATATAAATGATGCGAAAGGGGGGTTTCTTCAAGCTTATTGCTGCAATCCATGGCGCCTGTGCGAGCTTCCGGAACAGAGTCGACTCATATTGAAGGAGAAGGCAAGGAGTAGATGTTGGTCGATGGTGGAGACCACTTGTCCAAAGAATTTCCACGAGTCCGAACGATGGGAGAGAGCGCACCATTCAAGGTCGAGGGGGGGGAGCCCAACCCTCCATCGATGGTGAGTTAGGGAACAAAAAAAATACCTTTGCTTTGACGATTATAAACCATTGAGCCTTGGAACATTGAAGCACCAATGTTGGCCATATTGTCAACTTGACCATTGTTTTCTCTGAGAATGTGAAGAAATGAAACTTGAGGGGGAAGATTTAGAACAATGATTCTATCATAATTTTTTTTGCATCTGATGGAGCCTTTAGAGTGCCCTGATTAAATATTTTGAATGACTTGACGAGAGTCACCAAATACTAGTAATTTCTAGGTGGATCCCCAATCAATCAATTCTAGGCCATGGTAAAGCACTAGCCATTCTACCTCATTGTTCATCTTAATTCCAAGTCCCCAAGCAAAGGTTTCACTATTTTTCTACCAAAATAAAAAATGATCCCTCCTGCACCTGCCTCCCCTAACAATGTTGAGAATTCTAATACTACCCCAACTTTCACTTTTATTTCTAAGATGTTGAATCATCTTGAATCACTTCCCTTGTTTTCCAAAACTTATAGTATTAACTATAGTGCCACCATGTTTCTACCACTCCATGTACATCTTCTACTTCTCATGACTATCTAGCCTCACCTTAACAATATAATAATTTTGCTTCTAGTATTTTCCATACTCCCTCCTAAAATAAACCCCCATATTCCTCACTACTTCCATTTACAACTTCCTTTGAATGGAAATCAATCTAGCAAAATCCAAGAAGAGAAAAATGCTAAACTTATGAGAAAAAAGAAAGGCGACATCAAATCATTGCCTTACAAAGCAAGAAGTTAAATCTTCAAGAATAAATCTTAAAGTCTTATCAAGGAATTCTAGAGATTGCAAATTAGTTATCTGCAAGGAATTCCAATGATGAAGAATATCAAAGAGTGAAGAAGAATGCATAAGATTTAAAGAAGAGTGAAGAAGACTTGTACATTAAACTCCTTTATAAAAGGTTGTAGAAAACTTTGATTCAAAGAATGGTAAATCATTATAATGAGCATAAGATATTGGGTTGAAATACATCAGTATCGTTAATCTAAGAAACAAGACAAGTATACGTAGCATGTGAAGGGTTTCCATAAATTGTCAAATTTTGATTTATGGAAAATTCAAATAAAACTTGGAGATTGCTTGAAAGTAACATTTGTTGTTCATATTGTACAATATCAATGAACCATTATGTTGTTTGGTCTAAAGAATGCAATTAGATAGTTTCAAAGAAGAATGGACGAGGTCTTTAGGCCTTACAAAGTTTATAGTTGTATATATAGATGATATATTGGTTTCCAACAAATGTTGGGTTGAGCATTTGAAGAAATTCTATGGTTTGGTTCTCTATGTATAAAAAATATAAAATGAAATTTGGTGTCATACATAATTATTTAAATGAAGATTGAAGTCATAGATAATTACTTAAATGAACATTGGAATCATAGTGAATGATCTCCTTGGGTTAAAAATATCATTTGGACAAACAATTCTTCAATCTCGTATCTTGGAAAAGAATGATTTGTTCTAAATGTCATCAAAGGATATGACGCAGTTTCAAAGAAGAATCTCGTATCTTGGAAAAGAATGATTTGTTCTAAATGTCATCAAAGGATATGACGCAGATTCAAAGGTTTTTTAGTTGTATCAACTATGTTGCACCATTCTATTTATAGATTGTTGTTGATAGGAAGGTGCTCAATCAAAGGTTAAAGAAATCTCCTCTTGCATGGATGAATGCTCGCACAAAAGTAGTTAGGAAAAACAAAGAGAAATGTTGTCACCTTCCCCCTCTCAAATCAACAAGTGATGGCATGAAAAATATTTATACTAATGCTAGATTTACCTTACAAAAACTATTCCTCAAGGGTATGAATAAATTTACAAATTCACATATGGAGCATTTCATGACCAAAGAACTTTCAATTTCTTGACCACGTAATTTTATATTCTTGTCCAAGTGGTTAAAATGATTAGGCAAGCCACACCCAAAGGTGAAGAAGAATCAAGCGAGCCAAAATTTTGGTAGTCTTGGTCTTTCTTGTAGTATTAAATATAGTCCAATAGAGATGCTAATTCTCAAAAACTAGGCATATAAATAAACCTATCATGACGACACAAAAGACTAGAGAAGGAAAGGTTGTTGCACTACTTATATAGATATTGCTCCTATTAATATTTAGCAATGTTACCTTTCATTCTCATCCCAATCACAAGCATTGAGATCACGTGCCCTAAGGATGGACTCACTTTCACGTAGTCCAAAACGTTGGTTTTCTTAAAACTTTACACAGGTTTCTAGCTCTATTCATAAATTATAGCACCTGTGAAATGGACTCGCTTATTTCTAATATAGGAAGAGTTTATTTAGAATTTTAGTATCCTTTCTTAGATCCTAATGAGTGTCTTTAGTTGCTTAACTTTTTCAAGTTTCACAAGGAAGTAATTATTGCATTAGAGGAAATTTCAACTCAAAATGGGCCTTTTAACTTTTATTCAAAATCCATGTCATCATGTGTTAGCCAATGAAATTGCTTTAAATTTGAAATACTGTATAGGTCTTAAACACTTTTTTAATATAAATTTGGGGATAGGTATCATAAAAAAACTACTTTTTTTGTTTGTATTTTTGACATATCTCCTTGTGTTTTTACTCAAATTTTGATCGGAAGAGCTCGTTGGATGCGGAATCAACGAGTACTAACTCGGCATACTTTTGATAGACCCCGCTACCCCAAAAACAAGAAATACCTGAAAAAATGGAATGATGATGTCATCATTCCATTTTTTCAAGTATTTATTGTTTTTGGGGTAGCGGGGTCCGTCAAAAGTATGTCGAGTGGGTATTCGCTGGATGCAGAATTTAATTCCACATCCAACGATCTCTCCCGATTGAAATTTGAGTAAAAACACAGGGAGATATGTCAAAAATACAAACAAAAAAATAGTTTTTCTCTTTTCTTCCTCCAAAATTAATAAATATTATTTTATTATTTTAACTATTATTTTGTTAATTCATTTTAGGAGGCCCATTTTGAGTTGAAATTTCCTCTAATGGGTTTGACTCTTAAACAATGGTAGAACATGTAGTGTGGAATTACATGTTTGATGTATTCATTCAAAACTTTGTTCCATGCAAAGATGACAACCTCTAAAACAATGAGTTGATTATGGTATTGCGGTCTGATTTATTAACTGATGCAAAAAACCATTTATGCTTCAAATTTGGGATAAGCCTATAAGCCAACAAAATTGTTCCCATTGAACGCCAATCTAGTGACACCATTGATCAATACAAAATCCATATCATGTTTACTAGTTATCCCCTTCACATAAAAGTTTAAACTTTTAACTCGTATCCTTTTTGAAGATTAGGTTTGACTTTTAAACAATAGTAGAACATCTAGTGTGGAATTACATGTTTGATATAGTCAATAAAAACTTTGTTCCATGCAAAAATGATAACCTCCAAAACCCTGAGCTGATTATACTATTGCAATTTGATTTATTAATCGATACACAAAACCATTTATGCTTCAAATTTTGGATAAGCCCAGAAGCTAACAAAATTGTTCCTATTGAACACCAATCCACTCATCAATATAAAACCCATAAAACCCATAGTACTTTTATTTGTTACCATGTTCACAATAAAAGTTTGAAGTTTTAACTCATAACCCTTTTGAATATTTCTTTGACTACCATCTTATAGAAACATTTCTAGAAAAAAGATTTGTAAACAAGCTAAAGGTTTGAACTAAATGTGGTTCGAACTAACTAAACTTAAAGTTTTAGTGCCCATTACCATGGCCATGTTGCAAAATTATCATTAATACCCTTACCAAGTTGTCCCAAGGTTGGTCTAGACAAAAATTATGTATAATGTGCAAATTGGATAGTGAATATGCAGTAATCTATTAGTACATTGTAGCTTTTGCAAAAAGATTTGGAGGAAATCATTGAAGAACTGCAAACTTTTCA
This sequence comes from Pseudotsuga menziesii, assembly GCA_001517045.1. Taxonomy (NCBI): domain Eukaryota; kingdom Viridiplantae; phylum Streptophyta; class Pinopsida; order Pinales; family Pinaceae; genus Pseudotsuga; species Pseudotsuga menziesii. The sequence continues at coordinate 13,081 of LPNX010561270.1, forward strand.
GAAAAGAGGTACATTTTCTGTTGAAAATATTTTTGGATACTGAGTGGAGAAGGTGTAGAGTCACAAGCTTCTACCAGTATTTGTATGTTGGGGCATTTGGAAGACAAGAAACTATGTTATTTTTTAAGGCAAAGCTCCAAATGTGTCAGTCAGTTGTATGAGAATCATAGGACTATATATTGAATTTTATACAATGGAAAAGAAAAAGAAGTTTAGATTCATTTCTTACTCTTCCATTTCCACTTGAACTACTATGGAATTCATTGAAGGGGGGGATCAGATGGGTGAATGTGGTGAAGGGATGTTTTTAAGAATAAATGCAGACCGTAATTTTAGACTATGGATGAGTAGTGGATCGGTAACCAATACTAAAGCATAATTATTGGCTCTATGGGGGTTACTACATTTTGCTTCTGTTATTGGCATCAATTCTATCCAGGTTCTTAGTGATTCAAAGTTTATTGTCAATTAGGAAAGTGATCTATCAAATTTGTTGGTCTTATCGTTGGATCAGTGGTGACATCACATATTCATGCTTCTATCCTCTTTTTCATAAATATCCATCACTAATGTTTTTTGAGAGTTTAACGCTATTGTTGATGAATTATCTAAGAAGGCTATTGGGGGTCCTAAAGGAACACTATTTTTAAAGGATTTCATGGAGGATTCACTTATCTCAGAGGTCTCTCCTTACGTTTTCATTGAGATTGACACAAATATTTTGGGAAGACTGTAGTGTCAGATAAAATTTGTTTCTACTTAGTTAGTTTTGATTATAGATAAAAAAATTGTAATCATGTTTTGGTTCATATATGGTTGTATGAGTAATAATAGTCGATGTTGATTAGACTGGTATTTGAGAGATTCCTCTCCATTGGCACATTTTGTGCCCTAAAAATCGTTTAAAGATATGTTTGGTTATTGTTTTCTTTGATTCTAAGAAATATAAAGAAACAAGGTTTTTTTCTTTTGAAAAAATAGAGGGTCATGAACACCCTAATCCTCTATATATTTGGTTTATTTTATCTTACGTTATTTTATTAAATTTATATAATTTGTTTTTTCTATTCATCACAATATATCAAAATATTTTTATTAATTTACATATATGGAAAAAGTTATTTTAAAAAATGCAATCTTTCTTGTGGAATTGCACCAAGCATATATACGAGTATATATATATATATATATATATATAACAGCCCCCCACACTATTTTTCTGGCATTGCTATTTGTCACAAAAAAATCTCCTCTAACCATTCTAATTAGAAAACAAAGAAAAGTGTTTTGCTATCCATCCTGCAAAAATGTGAAAGTTTCAAAATATCATAATAGTCCACATACGTACTAAAAGTGAAATAAATATATAGTCTTCCATTAGCAACCTCTATAAAAATCTATGAGAGAAAGAAAGAGAGTAATTTCTTTCAAAGTGTGAAATCATAATATACATCATTACATTTGGAAAGTCCTTATAGCATGTATTCTTGAAAAAAAATTATAGCATTGTCATTCACTTGATCGTTCTAATCTCAATTAGGTAGAGTCATCCTAGACTCCTATGAAACAACCTTTACTTTAAAAAAATCCTTTAATATCTACTTCAATAACCAAAAACTATTGAGATAGTATCTCTACATTGCATTTACTAATAAAGAGAAGATTCCATGATAGAGATCTAGACATCTTCTCTGAATTCTTGAACAATCAGGGACCCCTCATGTATTGGTGCAACATCTTTAGATAGCATATAAGCTCTTGTAATGAATTACACACACCCACACACCCCCCCCCACCCAACACACATAGTAAATATCATCAAAATGTTTTTGTACATCCAACACAACATTCATTATTGGAGATAACCAAATATATCCATTCTACATTTGTTATTTTCCCAATAATTTATAAGCTTAGAACCTTCATAAACCTATAGATGTTTCATTTCTTTTTCCTTCATGGCTTGTCCAGAATCCAAAGAGCATAAAACTTGTCTCTATTGTGTGTACCTTACCTTGCAACATACTTAAGATGAGTTAAGAAACAAAATAACCCCTACTCCACACATTCTTGGACCTCCTTAACAAGCTCCATCAAACAAACCCCATGCTTTTCCAAAATCAATGCTAGGCTCCTTTAGAATTCTCTAAGTTTTTTATTTTGAAATTTTCCAACTGCCTTTAAAGTAAACCCTACTTTTATGGTTTACATGAGATGAATTTATTTATAGACCTTGAAAATTCATACTGTTTCTCAAAATACAAATCCCCCATATTAGAAAATATGGAAAAGACTTAAAAGGTTTTTCATATTTATTTGTTAGCCATGAAAATAGGCAATCTTCCAAAGTCAATTTGCTTGTTTTAGAAGATTTTTACATTTCATCTTAAATAGACCTAGATAAATATGGGTGACAAATATGTGCTCCACCATTTCCTCACTACATTTACACAAAGTGCATTTTCCATGACTATGCCAATTTCTCTTTTTTCCATAATCCCATGTAATAGTTTTATTTGTTGATGCAAGTCAGTGTTTTTATTATTTGAGAGGGCTCGAATTTCCAAACTACCTTCCACCACCAAACTCTTTCTTTTGTTTATAAATTTCCCATCCTTGTTGTGTATCCCAAATTAGTTGTGTAGTGACATGTTCCTTTATTTATTGACCATTTAATTGAGTCCTCGTGATCAAAAGGCTTGATAGAAAACAATTCCCATACATATTGAAAACAATTCCCATACATTTTCTCCTTGAAGATTCCATGCTAGCATTTATTTGCAATCTTGAGACCATGCATTTGATCCATTAGAAAACGATACCTATTTCAAAGAGAAGATTCTCGATGAATGAAAAATCATTAGAAATCACTTAAATTTTCCTCTACACCTAATCTATGGGTCTTCCTTGAGGCTTGATTTTTCCCTTCCTTACTTTCCACGTTGTCCAATTACTAATTAAGGGGAAGACCCTAACTATATTTTTCAATACAATCATAGTACCTTGAGGGTTTTTTCTTTCTGTTCTAAACAAATATTCCGTTATAATTTTTTTTAGATACTTAAACTTCATTACTCGAACCCACAAAATTTCATTATAGAATAACCTCCATAGGATTTTTGTACCTAAGACCAAGGTAAAGACATAGATATTCTTCAACCTCAAACCACTTGTTGCAGCTGCAACAATTTTCCCAAAATTCAAAAAAAAATTGGGACCCTCCTTTTGTTTATATTGACTTGACTTTCGTCTTTGATTTAATTCAATGATTCTTTAAAAAGATTTTTTTTTCTAACGCTTGAAACAATCCACTGTTTGCTCAAACTTTATCGTGGCCTTTGAATGCGTTTTCAGCATGTTTGAATCGGAAGTTTATTTGGTTGGTGCTCCCGTCGTTGCGGCGAGATAACAAGTCTTGGCTTCTACGTCTTCTCCGATACATTTCTCTCAATCGGCTGATTTTTTTTTGTTTACATCGGGATGATTTGTTATTTCTTTTTTCGTCGTTGCGGACGGCAGACTCCGAACTCTCCTGATTACCATTTTGGCTTTTCGGCTCACGCTTTGTTATTTTCGCCAATCCTTGATTTGTGGGCTTCCGTCGTTGCAGCTGCGGAAAGCTCTATCTTTTTCGATTGTCTAGTCATTTTAAACCCTGACTTTGCGGAAGGTCGTGCCCTTGATGACTCCGCTGATGCAGCTGCCGATCCAACTATCCTTCCAAAGTTTTAGTCGTTTTCTCTTTCGATTCATACTTTATGTTGCGGAGTGATTTGTCTTTGATGCCCCCACCGTTGCGGCTCCTGATCCAGCTATTGATCTTATTTTAGCCCTGCGAGCTCCGATGCGGATGTCTCGGTGGATGACTTAATGATTTCACCATCCAATGTTGCAGAAGGAAGTATGCTTTCTACTTCCGATCTGTTTGGATTCCACCGTCCGATTTTATGTTTCGCCCACCGTTATGGTTGATTATATGGGGTCGAGACATGTTTTATTATCCTATTGTTATTTTCGACTGTCGCTCTCGTGTGCTGTCATTCTCTCGAGCTTGATCGGACCCCCGCTGTCGGTACCCGCGTCCAGGTGGCTCAACTGTGGAAGCTAGACCGCTTTTCTTCCGCCATACACGCTACAGTGCCAGTTAGGCTCGTATTTGCCTTGTCCCGTTTCCTTTGAGCGTTTGGCGATTTTTTCCACAAGTAGGTTTTTGATGCGGCCGTTTTCTTCACCCCGTAATTACATGCATATATAGTAGAGGGAATGTATTGTAACTGTTCGTGGGAGGGCGTTTGGCCCATAGGGTGTTTTACCCAGTGGCTTTTGTTATGCAACCCTGCGCTTAGAAAACAGGGGTTTGGTGCAGACGGCCATTACGCTGTCTGCACCAAATCTTCCCGGTGATGATGTCCTGGTGGAGAAAGATTGTGGCCCTCCCTATGATGCCTGGATTAGTTGCCTCTCTCACACTGCCCGTATCTGTCGAACCCGCGCCATTTCAAGTAGTTTCGTTTGAGCGCGGTCGGTTTCGATCCCAAGTCGGGTAGGGGTTATATAGTGCCGCAGCGTATCAATGACCATAGATTCGTGAAGACAGTTTATTTCCTAAAAGCACGCCATTAAAAAAACTTGCATAGTGCCTCTATTATTCCCGCGCGGCGCGATGGTTATGGCACCCACAACGAACCCAATGTTTCTTCATTTTAATGTAGTTTTCGTTTCCTCACCAGAGTTCTGTTAGTTAAGTCATTTCAACTTATATGCATGCACATATTTGCTTCATTTAATTACCTTTGTCATGTTAAACATAGATGAAGTAAAATATTGCACTCTAATGTCCAAATGTTTGCAACGTCTCTGGAAATGGCTCAATGTTTACAATCTCATATATGGCAGGAAGATTTTGAACCCGAAATGTCAAAGAGGCAAAAGAAGAAGGCCCCTGTGGTCGAGGAGGAGCCTGAAGTGGAAGTTATTACCAAAACTGAATACATCTATGAAGACACCAAGTGTATATTTGGTGTAGAACCCGAGTACCAGTGGGGAGAGATATATAGATTGATCACGCGCAGAGAAGTTCCTGATATGGGCTTGGAGGAAGAAAGCATATATGCTAATATAGAGAGATCTTCACTGATGAAGATTGCCACCAGACCAGAGCTGTTCCCATGATTTGAAGTAATTGGTTGGATTCTGCACCGGGCAGATGTCACCACTATGATCCTGGAAAATGTTGACAAATAGGGCTATGCTGCATATAGCCCTGGATATGTAGCCCTGGCCTACCACCTGCCAGAAGCCCAAGTATTTTTGTCTGATGACTGGTTGAACAACATCAGAATGGATCTTGTGGAGACCCTCAAAAGAATGTTGTTTCCTGGAAAACACTTCAAAACTAGACCAACAGGAGAATATGACACAGCAAACTTGAGGGCCCCATACAAGTTCATAGCTTTAATGCTCAACAGAATTTTTGGTAGAGCACATGGGAAAATCTTCAAACTGGAGTGGATGCCCATTATTTTTTATGTTGCAACCCAGGGGACCATTTTCAACTGGGCCAACATTGTATCAAACAGTCTTTCGGCTTGCATGGCCTCAGCTTTGGGAGGAGTGTCCCAAAAGAGGTATGAATTCTATATGAGTTCCATACTTGTCGATTGTATATTGTGCAATCAGCCTTTCCCCGACCTCAGGTGCATCTGGGACAGGGAAAGAATGCCTGTCTATTCTTCCTATAAACCACTTTGGGCACACAAATATCATAGCCATTACCGAGAGGTCTGTGAATAGTTCATCATGCCATTGCATACGCTCATTTTCCTGAAGGAGTGTGATTGCATGTCAGAGGAGGCACTGCAAGTAATGGAAGAATATGCAGACTACTATCTGACTGAGGATGGCCTTTACTTCATAATGTTTGGAGGCTCAAGAGCACCCTCCCTGCTTCCCAAATACACCACTGACTACATCATTCACAAGGAGGCAGTTAGGCAAGTCTTCTTGGATGGCATAGGGAGCTTTCTGTACGAGTATAAGAAGGCTGCCTATCCGCCTTTTCCCTTCAAGTTAGGAAGTTATAGATTTACCAGAGTGAAGAAAGCGGATGAGTTTGTAGAAGAGTTGGAAAGGTTTCATTTTGGCGAGATGCCCTTCCATAGAAATGACTCCCGCGGTAAAGTAGCTGAACATTGTAAAGAAAACAATGTACATTTTGAATACACCCACCATTGGGATAGGGAAGAATCTGTCTTCCGAAGTGCATTGAACATAACAACTTTGAGGAGAAGATTCAAGAAGAAGATCACCACCAAAGGTGGGAAGGGAGATGAACAAGCAAAAGCTGAGGAAGAAGCCAAGAGAAGGAATGAGGAAGCCCAAAGGTTGGCAGAAGAAGCTGCAGGGTGGCTGCACACAGAAGAAGAAGAAAAAAGAAAAGTTGCGCAAGAGGCAGCTAGAAAAACAAAGGAAGATGCAAGGAAAGAAGAAGAAGAAAAGAAAAAGAAGCTTGATGAGGAGCTTAAGAAATAGGAAGCAAAGAGGCTAAAGCTGACTCAGACAAAGACAGAGCAATCGGCCTCTGACACAGCTGGCGGTCAGACCCAGGACATTGAAAACCCCGAAGTGCAGGACCCAGAAGTACCTGCTGCCAGCACACCTGTGGTCCCCACACTTAAACTGGTCCCTTTTATACATAAGGTGGGTGAAGAAATCCCTGATTTCAACACTGTTTTCTATGATAGGGAGATAAAGAGGATAGTGAATAGAATGGAAAGGAAGGTCGAAACAGGAGGTCTGCCCAGGAAAATGATAACGGATACACCCGTTGTGTTTGGAACAAACCGAGATCCAAGATTCACCATTAGAGCCGGAGCTGCACTGATTCATGCTTCGGAAGATAATGTGGACAAGATTATGACAGAATTGGAGCAATCCAAGAGGTCCTCTGCTCAATTGAAAGACACATTGAGAAAAGAGAGAGGAAAGCAATAAGTTGAAGAGGAAATATGAGGACATGAAGAAAGAGATAAGATCCTCAAAGGATGAACTGCAGCTCCTCCAGGTGGAGAGACAAGTTAAGGAAACTACACAAGAGTGTCTAGAGAAAGTGCAGCAAGAATATCAATAGCTAAGGATGGAGAAGACACAGCTACTGGGAAGGATTGAAGACCTAGAGCTGCAAAAAACCACCTGGGAGGCAAACGAGAAGCAAGCTCAAGAATAAGAGGGGAAGCTTCAAGAACATATCTCTTCTCTAACAACCACTTTAGAGGCAGCAAAAGAGCAGCAGGCTAATCTAGAACCCTTCAAGGAGCATGTGCTGGCCGAAAAATCCAAGTTGCTGCAGCTACAAACCGCCATCGAAGAAGAGAGATGCAAGGTTGTGCAAATAGATGGCCGACTAGAGGAAATTCTGGAGACTTCCTCTTATTTTGTTGACAGATCCCAGGATGTATTGGAAGTCCTGATAGCAAGAATGAGAAGGTTGGATAACAATGAAGAAACTCCTACAGAGCTTCCTTCGAAAGATAGACAGGCCCTGCAGCGGGATTATGATCTGTTAGAATTTGCTATAAACACAGCAGAAGATTTCAAAAAGGCTGTGAGAAAGACTAAAGGAGCATGCACAGAATTTTTCAGAAGGCTCCTAATTACATACAACCGGTGCCAGGTCGAAGCTGAGCAAATGCTAGCGGTTTTTCCAGACCACAATTCATTTGTGGAAATTTTGCAGAAGAGGTATCAGGAGGAAGAGGCAAAAGTTCAGCACATCAAAGCCCTTGATAACCAGATTTTGAGGAATGAAGTAGATCATTCCGCCATCAGTGTACAGCTATTGGAGGATCATCTTCGTCTAAGTGCGGCCAGAATTGAGGCCATCAAAAACCAAGCTACAAAGTTTGAGATAAACATTCAATTTTTAGAACCTTGTGCATTTAAAGGCATTGCTTCTGAGGCTTTGGCGTGGAAGAAATTCCTAAATACTCAAGCAGGGCCCTCCTCGTGAATAATCATTCACTTTTGTAATGTGTAACGACTTTGTAAACAGTTGGGAATCCCAAGGATCATTTGTGGGCATCCCAACAGTCTCGCCCTTTTGTATAAATATAGAAGACTTAGAGGGAAAAGGGGCTTTTTCCCAGTTAGACATGTAAGGCGATATTGTAAGAAGAACTACTTTTTTTTGCAATAAAGAATTATTGTTTGCCTGTTGGAGAAAGATTGGTGGGACTTCCAAATGTTTTTCTATGGATTGCGGAAAGATGAACTATTTCGTTTTTCCAGCTTTTGTCCATTAACTGTGATATCGTTCTAACTCTCAGAGCCTATGTTCTTGTTTGAATGATTTCGGGTTTATTCTGTGGAATTACCACCATGAGTAATGTATGATGTTCATAAACAATTGGCTATCTGATTGTCTAAATATCTTTAATCGTTCATGTGTTGTAGAAAGGAATATCAGCTATCTATAATTTCTCTTTATCATGCATGCACAATACACATTACTCATAAATAAGTTACAATTTGGCTCGCCGGGGACAGATAGATAGATAGATAGTTTTACTTTATTTCTGCATATGTGATTTAGATGCTTGCGAGTTCTAAGACAAGAGGTAAGAACCTGTGCATCACATTGTGAATGCTCCTTGCATCCTTCATCACCCTGCATGGTTAATTAGGCACTTGCATCTCATACTTAAAGACAAAAACACACACGGTGGACCGGGCCGCAACCGGTAAAGCCTTTGTTTTTGTTACTTGACCTACGGTAGCCGGACCGCAAACTGGACGGATTCCCTACACCAAATAGTCACAGGCTAGTTGGGAACGTTGACTGGGGAGAATCCCTTGCTATTGTTGACTGCGAATTTCCAGGCCTCAACAGTTTCTGGCGCTAGAAGGAGGGCCGCCAGTGCATGGCTGGCCGTGGAAACTTATTTTCCCAAGATTACCCCACCAGCAGATATTTGGAAGCTTTTGACCTAACCCAAGAACTTAAAGGTTTTGATTCTACCTTTGAAGTGAGTCAGCCTGGTTTTACCTTACCTTTCTCTTTGCTCAGATTCCTATTCTTTACCTTTGCTCATGGCTGGTGTTAACGTGAATCAACCCAACCCACTACCGGCTTGGAGAGCTAGGTCACCTTTAACCCTCGCACCTCCCTTGCATAACCTACCTCAAGCTTTTGATAAGCTGCTGCCTAAGTTTGACCCCGAGGAAAGGATTGATGTAGATGACCACTTGCAAAGTTTCTATTTAATAGTAGAAGGGTTAAGGGCTGGGGAGTACGAAGATGTTGTCTGTAGATTGTTCCCGCATACCCTTAAAGGAGCAGTTGCATCCTGGTATTTCGGTTTGCCTGCAAACTCTATTCCCAATTGGGACACTTTCGAAAGGATTTTCAGAAGTAAGTTTGCATCCCAAAAGACACATGCCTCACTAATGAAAGGTCTTGGTTTTTAAAAAAAAGAGAAAGACGAGAATGTACACCATTTTACTCAAAGATTTTCAACATACTTAAAGAACTTTTCTGAAACTGACAGACCTTCAAACAAAGTCTTAATTGAATATTATACCTCAGCCCTAGGACCTGAGCTGGCCATGTTTTCCAAAATGAAAGCTTGACCTACAGTGGTAGAGGCTTATGAAGAGGCAGAAAGGGTAGAAGCTGAAAGGGAAAGTATAGAACATTATCCCGATCTACCTGAAGAAAAGACTACCAGGAGAAGAACCCTATTGCTGTCTAAACCTAAAGAGGAGCAATCACATGAGTTTGAGGGAATGCTGAAAATGATTCAGAAACTGTCCAACCGAATAATAGATCTGGAGAAAGAAAGGGAAGTTCAGAAAACTTACAAACCCTACTACCCAAAAAGAGAGGATAGCAACCAATTGAAAATACCTCCACCAAATTTAGCATCAATGAACATAACAGAGGTGTGGGGGGGGATAATTTCTGCACTTTTCACCAACAACCTCATTCTAAAAAGAAGCGGCCTCAATGGTTAAATTCGATGACATTGGTAATGAACAAGCTGCTGGGCTCTAAATTGACTAAAGACAGTGATAAAGAAGAAGAAGAAAACCAGACCATAGAGAGACAAGATAATGATACCATGTTCTTATGGAATGGTGTCTCGCTTTTCAACACAGAAGAGAATGCTCTTAAGTCTGAATACACACTTACAGCAACAAAAGATATGGACCTAACAATTAAAGACAATGCAATAATTTCAAAGATTAAAAGGTTGCAATCGAACGTCAAAAGACAGATAAATGCCAATATTGAAGATAAAACACCTGAAGTCCCTACTGTCAACCAGGAAACCGAGCCAATCAGTGAGCCTGTCAAACTTGTGGAAGAACAGGTAGGTTTTAATGAGGGAGACACTGAATAAATTAAAGAGCTTAGAAAGGATATACCCACTCAAAACCAGCCGGGAGAAGAAGACATAGAACCAGGTTGGGAAGAAAAAGTTGACACCCCGCCTTTTCTTTTGACCCTAGAAATGTTGAATCATAATGTGCATAATTGCTTGGTAGATTCTGGATCAACGGTGAATGTCATGCCACTTGAGTTTTGCAAAAAGATTAATGGACAGCCAGAGTCCACACCTTGGGAAGTAGTGCAATTAGATAGCTCAGGTGTCAAAGTAGTGGGAGAAATGAAAAATGTTCTCATTCGCTTTTCTGCAAATAACAAGATATGTCAATTTATTGACATTATGGTGGCTGACATACCGGGTGGATATGGGCTTATTCTCAACCGAGATTGGTCTTCCAGGTTGAAGGGTTATTTTGCTTCAGATTGGTCTCATTTATTGTTACCTCTCAAGGGTACCCCAAATCAGATTAAAATTTTGAGAGAGCCTTACATGAAGCATACTGTCACTAAGCTAGGAGAAGGTAATGAATCTGTTGATTCTGTCTTGGGAAATTATCTAACTGAGCTTAAGCTAAGACATCATACCTCAAGAGAGGCCAGTCCTAGAATTGGCACTCAGGTTGATCTCCTTCAACTTCCTCAGGCTGAAAAGGAGGACGGTAGACTAATAGACATGGTTTCAATTTCAAAAATGGTACACTTAGATCATGGAAAGATTTCGGTCTGCACTGCAGCCTAGCCCTTTAACTCGTTGGATTGAAGATTTTTAAGGGCGGGCCCACTTTTCTTTTCTTTTTGTTTTTGTACATAAATAAATTGATGTGTTTTTTCTTTAATGCTTTGATGCTATTTTCTTAGTTTATTAATTTGAGGTTGTTTTCTTTTGATTTATTGCTTTGCTGTTGTTTTTCTTTTAGTTTAATGCTATTTCTTTTGGTTTTGAATAAAGAGGCAAACTTTTGGTTGCAATGGAAACATCAGGGTTCTTAATTAACTAAAATATTGAGCAAAAGACTATGCTTGAAACATGTAATGTCTTCTAGTAGCAGTGTTGTGTTCCTAATTGGCCATGCATTCATTGAAGTTCTACATAACCCTCGTAAATAACTCAGAATTAACAGGTCTGGAATACTATTTCGAGGCTCCATCCATTTCACATCTAAAATGTCCAAGGGAGTGACAGCAAAGGACCCACGGAAAGGAAGCAGGGCAAACAGTATATCATATATAAATGATCCCACGCCATGATTTTAGAAAAGCTAAAAGCTATCAAGAGTCAAAACTCCTTAAAAAGAAACAATACATATCAAAGCAAAGTTTTCAAAAGCATGAATTTCAAATTGCCAAAAGTTCCTCTCCATCCGTGAGATGAAAAGTAAATTCTTCTCTCACACAAAAGGACACTATGGATAGAGGAGCCTGAATAAAATTTAGAAAGAAAGCCAGATGGAGGACTCAAAAGAACTAAAGTTCAAATGGCACAAAAGTGCAGTTGGCATGGGAATGAGGAACATGGGGATAATGCTGTTTACTATCTGTTACAATCTTGTGGTGTCCAAGCTGGAAACTACCAAAGGACGGGTAAAATAAACCTCATTTATTAAGCCTCAAAAGAGTTATTCAGAATTGCAAATATTTCTGATGTTACCATTTCCCAAAGAATGGACTACTTCTCAATGATTTAAATGCATGAGTTGGCCAGCATAGGAATATAAACATCTAGAAGATTTCAACTTTTTATCTAGACGGCCTTGCACTGGGAAGAAGTTAAGTCAGAAATCTGGGGTTCACCAGGTAGTCGCCAATTGTTGCAGCTGCAACAATTTTCCCAAAATTCAAAAAAAATTCGGGACCCTCCTTTTGTTTATATTGACTCGATTTTTGTCTTTGATTTAATTCAATGATTCTTCAGAAAGTTTTTTTTTTCTAACGCTTGAAACAATCCACTGTTTGCTCAAACTTTATTGTGGCCTTTGAATACGTTTTCAGCATGTTTGAATCGGAAGTTTATTTGGTTGGTGCTCCCGCCGTTGCGGTGAGATAACAAGTCTTGGCTTCTACGTCTTCTCCAATACATTTCTCTCAATCCGCTGATTTTCTTTTTGTTTACATCGGGATGATTTGATATTTCTTTTTTCGTCGTTGCGGACGGCAGACTGCGAACTCTCCCGATTACCATTTTGGCTTTTCGGCTCCTGCTTTGTTATTTTCGCCGGTCCTTGAGTTGTGGGCTTCCACCGTTACAGCTGCGGAAAGCTCTATCTTTTTCGGTTGTCTAGTCGTTTTAAACCCCGACGCTGTGGAAGGTCGTGCCCTTGATGACTCCGCTGATGCAGCTGCCGATCCAGCTATCCTTCTGAGGTTTTAGTCGTTTTCTCTCCCGATTCAGACTTTACGTTGCGGAGTGATTTGTCTTTGATGCCTCCGCCGTTGCGGCTCCTGATCCAGGTATTGCTCCGATTTTAGCCCTGCGAGCTCTGATGCAGATGTCTCGGCGACTGGCTTAGTGATTTCACCATCCAACGTTGCAAAAGGAAGTATGCTTTCGACTTCCGATCTGTTTGGCTTCCGCCATCCAATTTTATGTTTCTCCCACCATTATGGTTGATTATATATATGGGGTTGGGACATGTTTTATTATCATATTGTTATTTTCGACTGTCGCTCTCATGTGCTGTCATTCTCTCGAGCTCGGTCGGACCCCTGCTATCGGTACCCGCATCCAGGTGGCTCAACTGTGGAAGCTGGACCACTTTTCTTCCGCCATACACGCTGCAGTGCCAGGTAGGCTCGTATTTGCCTTGTCCCGTTCCGTTTGAGCGTTTGGCGATTTTTTCCACGAGTAGGTTTTTGTTGCGGCCGTTTTCTTCACCCCGTAATTACATGCATATATAGTAGAGGGAATGTATTGTAACTATCTGTGGGAGGGCGTTTGGCCCATAAGGTGTTTTACCCAACGGCTTTTGTTATGCAACCCTGCGCTTAGAAAACGGGGGTTTGGTGCAGACGGCCGTTACGCTGTCTGCACCAAATCTGCCCGGTGATGATGTCCTAGTGGAGAAAGATTGTGGCCCTCCTTGTGATGCATGGATTATTTGCCTCTCTCACGCTGCCCGTATCCGTCGAAGCCGCTCCATTTCAAGTAGTTTCGTTTGAGCGCGGCTGGTTTCGATCCTGAGTCGGGCAGGGGTTATATAGCGCCGCAGTGTATCAATGACCATAGATTCGCGAAGACCGTTTATTTCCTAAAAGCACGCCATTGAAAAAACTTGCATAGTGCCTCTGTTATTCCCACGCGGCACGATGGTTATGGCACCCACAACGAGCCCAACGTTTCTTCATTTTAATGTATTTTTCGTTTCCTCACTAGAGTTATGTTAGTTAAGTCATTTCAGCTTATATGCATGCACATATTTGCTTCATTTAATTACCTTTGTCATGTTAAACATAGATGAAGTGAAATATTGCACTCTTATGTCCAAATGTTTGCAACGTCTCTGGAAATGGCTCAATGTTTACAATCTCATATATGGCAGGAAGATTTTGAACCCGAAATGTCGAAGAGGAAAAAGAAGAAGGCCCCTGTGGTCGAGGAGGAGCCCGAAGTGGAATTTATTACCAAAACTGAATACATCTATGAAGACACCAAGTGTATATCTGGTGTAGAACCCCGAGTACCAGTGGGGAGAGATATATAGATTGATCACACGCAGAGAAGTTCCTGATATGGGCTTGGAGGAAGAAAGCATATATGCTAATATAGAGAGATCTTCACTGATGAAGATTGCCACCAGACCAGAGTTGTTCCCATGCTCTGAAGTAATTGGTTGGATTCTGCCCCGGGCAGATGTCACCACTATGATCTTGGAAAGTGTTGACAAACAGGGCTATGCTGCATATAGCCCTGGATATGTAGCCCTGGCCTACCACCTGCCAGAAGCCCAAGTATTTTTGTCTGATGACTGATTGAACAACATCAGAATGGACCTTGTGGAGACCCTCAAAAGAATGATGTTGCCTGGAAAACACTTCAGAACTAGACCAATAGGAGAATATGACACAGCAAGCTTGAGGGCCCCATACAGGTTCATAGCTTTAATGCTCAACAGAATTTTTGGTAGAGCACATGGGAAAATCTTCAAACTAGAGTGGATGCCCATTATTTTTTATGTTGCAACCCAGGGGACCATTTTCAACTGGGCCAGCATTGTATCAAACAGTCTTTCGGCTTGCATGGCCTCAGCTTTGGGAGGAGTGTCCCAAAAGAGGTCTGAATTCTATATGAGTTCCATACTTGTCGATTGTATATTGTGCAATCAGCCTTTCCCCGGCCTCAGGTGCATCTGGGACAGGGAAAGAATTCCTGTCTATTCTGCCTATAAACCACTGTGGGCACACAAGTATCACAGCAATTACCGAGAGGTCTGTGAACAGTTCATCATGCCATTGCATACGCTCATTCTCCTGAAGGAGTGTGATTGCATGTAAGAGGAGGCGCTGCAAGCAATGGAAGAATATGCAGACTACTATCTGACTGACGATAGCCTTTACTTCAGAATGTTTGGAGGCTCAAGAGCACCCTCTCTGCTGCCCAAATACGCCACTGACTACATCATTCACAAGGAGGCAGTCAGGCAAGTATTCTTGGATGGCATAGGGAGCTTTCTGTTCGAGCATAAGAAGGTTGCCTATCCGCCTTTGCCCTTCAAGTTAGGAAGTTACAAATTTACCAGAGTGAAGAAAGGGGATGAGTTTGTAGAAGAGTTGGAAAGGTTTCATTTTGGCAAGATGCCCTTCTATATAAATGACTCCTGTAGTAAAGTAGTTGAACATTGTAAAGAAAACAATGTACATTTTGAATACACCCACCATTGGGATAGGGAAGAATCTATCTTCCGAAGTGCATTGAACATAACAGCTTTGAGGAGAAGATTCAAGAAGAAGATCACCACCAAAGGTGGGAAGGGAGATGAACAAGCAAAAGTTGAGGAAGAAGCCAAGAGAAGGAATGAGGAAGCCCAAAGGTTGGCACAAGAAGCTACAGGGTGGCTGCACACAGAAGAAGAAGAAAAAGGAAAAGTTGCACAAGAGGCATCTAGAAAATCAGAGGAAGATGCAAGGAAAGAAGAAGAAGAAAAGAAAAAGAAGCTTGATGAGGAGCTTAAGAAACAGGAAGCAGAGAGGCTAAAGCTGACTCAGATAGAGACAGAGCAGTCAGCCTCTGACACAGCTGGCGGTCAGACCATTTAACTAGATGAATTCCTTCCTTTTCCAGTTTTCCTATCCATACAAAAAAAATTATCATATTATATATGCAATATAATTGTATTATAATAAATCTTAATCAGGTTGGGAATTGAGGTTGGGAGAGAGAGTGATGTTGTCTTCTATTGGTGTTTTTGTATGCATGGGACTTCCTAGATATGGTGTCTCTTTGGTCATTGATATCCTTTCTCCTTCACCATACTCCCTTGGTGCTCATATTAACTTTGCCTCATTTAAGAATTGTCTAGATTACACACAATTTAACTAACTGAAATGATGCCTCCCAAGGAAAATATGGAATGGTTTGCCTCTAGAGTTTATGTTCATCCATTGGAAGTGATTCTTAGGGAAACTATGGATATTTTTTAATAGATGTTATCCTTTGGGATGAGATGAGGCCAAAGACTATTTGTATCAATACCCATCATTAATGATAGTGGGAAGTTTGTTAAGGTTTCTTCAATGGAAGGAAAGATCGCTATGGCTCAACTCGGTGTAATTCCTACAACGATAACTCTTGTGGGGGTTTTCTTGTAGATGATATCAGAAATTCATTTCTTAGATCATGTTTGAACATGGAAGCCTTTATCTTGATGCTTATAGAGTCATTCATGGATGTTCCTCTCACATGAATTAAGAATGATTCACATTTAATGACTATGGAGCTTGTGGCATGTTTAGATGTTGTTAGACAGGGCTTGCACGATCAACAAAGGAACCCACTTCCTTTTGGCAACATTCTCCATCAAAGTGGTAGTATGAGAAATGGATTTTGTGGTATTTGAGGATAAATTCCAAGTGTTTGATACGATATTGGTTCACTTAGTATCTATTTCCAAAAATGCTTGTCAAATTATTAACCTTATATCAATATCTCCTTAAGGTGGGGGGGTTTTTGCAACGAGAGGCCCAAAATCTTAATAATATTTCAAATCATGGTAAAAAATCCAACAAAGTGGTAATATGGAGAGATGGATTCTATGGTAATTGAGGATTAACGCCAAGTGTTTGGTAGAATATTGGCTCTCTTAGTATCTATTTCAAAAAATGATCGTGTCTTTTTTCCCCATTATTAACCTTATATCAATATCTTGTCAAGGTGACTTTTATGCAAAGAGAGGCCCAAAATATTAACAATATTTCAAATCATGGTAAAATATCTCAATGGGAAATCAATGATATTGTGGGTGAATGTAAATGACTAGGTAGTAGAGATTAAATGCAAGTTGGAACATAGACAAAACGGTTTTATTTCTTAGCAATTGCTTCTTCACTATGGAAAATAATTGAAATATCTCTTTCAATTATTTGATTATAATATTTGCATAGATTTAACTATTATCTTGGCATTGTGATTTCATGAAAGTGTGGCAAGGTCAATTTTTCCTTTTACTTAAAAGTTGTTTTCAATAAGAATGCGGTCTAATCTAAGCCATCTCATCAAGCAACTTAAACCTATGTCATGTCTAGTCCATATATAGTGCCAAAATTGAAGTTTTATTATCTAGAATTTAATGTAAACATGTCTTCTTATGATACAACAACAATAAGTTGGCATTTTGATGGGTTATGGCCTAATACAACAGATTTTATCTAGTGGAGTTATTTAAACTAGACGAAGGAATGTGAGGTATATTTCTAATCAAAAGGATTCTTTGTAGTTCAACTTTTGAACCATGATGATTCTCAAAAAGTTCTTAAGGAGGGGCCCTGGTTTTGGGGAAGAGTGGGTCTCTACATTACCCTATCGCTATCGAGAATTTACTCCTCCACTATGATTGTAAACAAGATGTGAGTTTGAGTTTGCCTCCCAAATATGCCACATTTTTTGCATCTTTTAGACTTTATAGATATCGAAATTCACTAGGTAGGTAGTTAAAGCTAGATATTGTGTGGGCACATCTGGGAATTTTTACTTATGCTTCAATTTGTGTGGAGATTAATATTACTAAAGGATTCAATCAAATAAGATGACTTTAAAACAGAGAAACTTTCAATAAATTAAAGTATTGGGTTATGAAAACACTACCTTTAGGTGTTAGATATGTCATCAATCAAGCAACCTACAAGAATCTTATCCTAAAAAAGAGTTCATTCAAAGAGTAAGAAGGGTCATCCTTCCAAATATAAAAGCTTGTAGCCATATAGCTCCCACGCTTGAATGGTGAAGATGATTAAAGTGTAAAAGATATGCCCTCAACCAAGGTAAAGAAAGCTAACATGGCAGAATCAAAAGGGAAGATAGAAGACATAAATCAATCAATGAAGGCCCAAGAAGAAGTAATGAATATTGTGATTTCCCCCTTGTCGTCGATAGTTTTCAATGTAGTTTCAACGAGAGGAACAAAGAGATCTCATTAATCCAAAAACAATGATTGTAATAAGGAAATGGCCTTGCTTACAAATTTCAAGATACAAAATCTTAATAAAGTAGTTATAGTGGACAATCCTTCAGGGGGATGGATAGAGATCAAAAAGAAGAAAGGGAAAATAATATTGAATTTAGGTCAATGCTCTTTTTTAATTTGTGACACCTTGTGTAGGAGTTTTTTCTTTAACTCTAAACTGTTTAGTAATCACTTCATATAGATGTTAAGTTTTTCAAGCAAACATTCCTCCATCATAAAACATAAAAACACAATTTTTAAAAATAGAAAAGAATGAGCAGATAGCTACGTATTATAGAAAATAAAAAACTAGCCATTCAATTTAATGATAAGAAATCAATATTGAAAATAAATGTCTTAGCTATCAACTCATCTTTATTCTCCTTATCATTTCTTTGGTTTTTCATCATTTAACTTCCTCCTCTCATTATTTATTTCCATTACGATCATTTAAACTTTTCTTATCTTATCTAATCCCTTACTTTATTACCATCATTCTCAACCATATATCTTAATTTACCCATAACCACATAATTTTCTATACTACATTTTTATATACAATTGATTAAATTATGTTTTTTAATAATCCTAATTTTAATTTATTAAATCTCCTTGTTTCCCTTTTTCTTATAAAATTATTAATCCTATTTTTAATTTATTAAATCTCCGTATTTCCCTTTTTCTTATAAAATTATTAAACTTAATTTTAATTTATTAAATCTCCTCATTTTACTTTTTCCTTTTAGTCTAAATATTCTACCGAATCGTCTTTTCCTTTTTAGTCTAAATATCCTACCCAATTATCTTTTCCTTTTAGTCCATTCTTGTAAAATATTTTGTTAGAGTTAAGTTATACTATCAAAGTTTCTCGTTAAGATAAAATATGAACATTCTCATAGTTTTCTTAGCTAACATTTATGAACCATTAAAAAGTAAGTATATTATATATATTTTGGTTAAGATAAAATATGAACATTCTCATAGTTTTCTTAGCTAACATTTATGAACAATTAAAAAGTAAGTATATTATATATAATTAATTTTAAGTGTGATGTTTTCAAAAAGCACAATAAAAATAATAATTTTTTATACATTTAATTTTTATTATGCTTAAGGTGTTATTTAAGGGGATTGTTTTTCTATAGGTTTCGTCATCTGTCGACGACCTATGAGGAACCTCCCTCTGTCCACAGACCCATGACGACAGACTCTGTAATGCTCATTTCATGAAGATTCGTTTTCCATTATTGGGTCTCCCTTAGCGCCTGCAAATATTATATCCCTAGCATTAAGCCTACCAGCATTCTCATTAAAGCCTTCAAGTTCCAAATCCAATCCTGTACATTGCAGTCCTATATCCCCACACTCTTGAAAATCTAGATTGTTCATGTGTTCTGCACTATTTCTAGCTTCAGTGGCACATGAGTCTTTCGATCTAAAACTGTCGTGCACAACCCCAACCATCCCATGTTCCAGACTGGGACGTATCCAGGACGCCATGGTAGGGACAAAGGGCTTTCTAAATACGCATGCTCCACAGGAGAATCATAAAGTAAAACCCCTCTCCTTTAGTCGAGCAGCTCTGCCCCTTAAATAAGCTCTTAGTAAGTAGGAGAACTACATAATCTAAGATTTCCTTCTTTTAGCTCTGAGTAAGGAGGAGAGTGGGTTGTATCCCTATAGTGGCCACATTAAGTCTCCTGGGCTAGTAACAATTTTTAGAGGGCCACCTCATCTTCCCAGGAAGCCTTGGTGTTCAAATTGCAGGGTAAACACTCATGTGCTTGTCCTTGGCAGAGTTATGCTGCTCCTTTTAAATAGAGTCAAAAGGTATATACATAATTATGAGGTCGATGAACCAAATCCATCATAGCGGGTTCTAATAGATTGCGTATTGGCTCTACATAAAGGACAGTACACATGTGACCTTAGCCAAACATCAATGCAGTTAATATGGAATGCAAGGTTGCATTTGGGAAGAACCCTAAGAGCCTCATTCTCCTTAAACTCAACCAAACAAATTGCACACTCCATTCTATCTATGAGCTCCTATGAATCTGCACAGAGGAATGGATCTGATCACAACATCATCCAGGCCATATGATTGAGTAATTATCTGCCAGCCTTCTGGGTCTTGGAATCCTTCCAGTGAATAAGCATTGACTTGTATATTCTCTTCAGAGGCCAAAGTCCTAATTCTCCTCTTGAAAAAAGGTCTCCATCAAGAATCTTTGCAATACTTGGCAAAAATATTGTAGTAACTTACCACCAGTAAATCGTTGCCTGGAACTACAACAATGGCTATCAAGGCAGGACTAATGGTGGTGGTGGTGTAGTTGTGCTTGGTGGGTCCTTTACTTGTGGTTGCACTTGGTGAGGCTCCTCATCCAAACTCATATCTACATGCTGAAATTTCCCTTGGACGAGATTGCTTCGAAGGCAAACTCATGGCGAATTTCTTTAACAAATCTACTTCAAACCTATAAATTTGTTGAAAATAAATAGATGTAATTAGTTACTATGTTCATGGAGAATGAAGGATAATAAACCCACTGCAAAATCATAAATAACTCCACTACAAATTCAGAGTGAATTGATGTAATTACACAAAATTGATGAGAAAATTGCAAATCACCTTAGAGAAAGCGTATTCATGTTGTGCTAAGCTCTGCAAAATGATGGAGTAGCCTACCCATTAGGAAAATAGACTCCATGGGTACAATTTTCATGAGTTTTTGAGCTGGTTAACGTAAAACCAACACATTCTACACTTCGAAATCGAACTGATATTGAATCGCAGACGCCTAGCCCCAGGACTGCCAAATGTTATGGATTCCAAAATCACAGACGCCTAGCCCTGGGACATCCAAATTTTATGGATTTATTCTTTCAAGTTTTTAATTATAAAATCCCTAGATTAGAAAGCAACTCGAAACTAACCCAATAATTTCCAAATTGTAGTGACAACAGAGATTTGCCAGAAGTTATTTTGTGCTTGTTTGAATACTTTGGCTGTCAAAATACAAGAAAAGCAACAGCTGGAAGATTAAACATTGGGAAAGTCGTTGAAAAGGACACGTAAATGTGCCCTGGATACTTGTCCGGTCATATTTATACAATGGGAGAGGCAAAAGGGAAAATGAGAATGAGTTTTTATAAATATGAACCAAGCAAACTTAGTACTTTTATGCCCCAAGCTGGGTAGGCCATTTATCAATCAAAATCGTCTTGCGAAATAGCTTAGAGTTTTAGGATCTAGGTATATTTCAAGTTTCAAGGGCCGAGGTCAAGGGATGGGTTATAGTAATATAGTAAGTGGTGTTCACCACATCTTCTCTATGTTTTACTTAGGGCGGTGTGATCCCCTTAGACCTATCCATGTCTAAAGAGGTTCCGTTGAGACTCAAGTGGGACTAGATAGGTTGGGCCCAGGCAAGAAGTTAGTTGGAAGTGCATGGACTAATAGGAAAATAATCACTCGCATATCTACTTGAGAATTGCATATCTACGATGAACTTGTCCATAATAAAAAAAACCAGTTTAAGAATGAGCACATCATGTTTTTTTTTGTTGATTGACAATTATTTAGTTATTAATTAGGAGAATATTTAGTTAGGATAAAAATCCAAACTCATTTGGAAGCAAAGCATGCTCGACTAAAGGGAGACGAAAAAATCAATAAGAGAAAATTCCTTTTAGTTTCCAAAACCATGGGACATGCAATAGGCTAATAATACCATATTTTAACAAGGACTGGAACAACAATAAAACCTTGGTCCATCCCACCCTTAATTTTAATTATTGTTATGGGTGGCTACATTAGTGACATTTTACGGCCTAGCCACTCTATTGTACCCTCGATCATCAGATCGTATACCATTCCTTGCATCTATGTGAAGCAATGAGGATTTTTATCAAAACCTGCACTTTTAAAATGAACATGTCTTATTAATTTGCCTCTTCTTGCATTTTCATTTTTATATCTCCCTCTTCCTACCTACTATTCTCTCATTCTGTCAACTTAATTAATGGGACAAGCCGAATGCTATTACTTATGTAATTACTGATTGCCTGAAATAGAAATAGCCCTCCTTGAACAACTAGTGCTTTCTCCCCCATGCACGCCTATCAGATAGGTTCAACTATACAAGCAAGGGCCATGTTTAAAAAAGCTTTATTGTAAAATACTCAAACTGTGTTAAAATTGAACATTGTCCATATTTCTTCAAATTATAAAAAATATTGTTAATGGTTCTATTTAGTTATAGGTTTCATTTCAATTTTCACAGGTATTGGAATTGAACATTGTCCATATTGTTCAAGAAAGATGTTAAATTCAAACTATGAAGCATCAAAGAGATTGAGAATATTATATTAAAAAATATAGATGTCAAATGCCATTGCACAATTTATGTTTTACATTTTGTTGTGAAAACATTTTAAAAAGATATGCACTCATTATTTTATGGTTTTATTTTTTCTCCATTTTATGGTATTATTATTAAATGTGATTTTGTTAAGATACTTATCCACCTTTTTTTTGGTGTGTTTTCATTCCATATTCAGGTATTAATATTGAATATTTGTGTGAAAACTTTTTGGAATGATTTGGTTTAGTCATTTTATTTTATTTGATAATATAAGTTTTTTTTCCTTTATAATATTTAAAATAAAATGAATGAATACATAATTTTGTGTACATTACAAAAACATGTGGATTAATGCTACAAGATTCATAGGATTGTGAATGCTACAGGGTTGAAGGGTTGTGAATGCTACGTGATTTATATGATTGTGAATGCTATATGGCATTGATGTTGAAGGCTTGTATGACTAGACTTTGTGTTTTATCTAAGTTATGATACATGATATACACATAATTGTACCATCAGAATGTGTGGTTTTAGGTATTGTTAGGATTATGTTTGGATGTTCAAAATATTGTCACGCAATTTAGTTCCTAAGTTCTAAGAGTAACGTGGTAGAAATGAATGTTATTATCTAGCATTGAATTTTCCTCTGTGCCTATTACCACCTATATTAATTAATTAATGACATCCATTTCGGCGTTAAATAACTCTTATGTCATGTATTTCTTTAATGTTGGTGTGTTTGTGGCGTACAAACTATGCATTTGACTAATGCAATGCAATCGGAATATCGTAGCAGCGAACCTGACCTCACACAGAGAGGGCAATTCAGGGGAAGAGAAGTTCAACTTTTAAACTATGTTATGAACACCGTATTTTCAGCTTTTCCATACCCGTATAAATCCATGCTAAATTAAGATTTCTTCTGCATAGAGAACTTGTTTTTTATAATTCCAAATCAAAATTATTTGAGCAAACATAGATTGTTTTTATTATTTTATTAAATCTGTGGGTTCTTACCAAATTGAAATTTTGTTTCAAGAAGAAGACACAGGATTTATATTTTACTTTTTCAAAACCTAATTGAAATTTTGTTTCAAGAAACAGATAGGGGATTTATATAATAATAAAAATTCAAGAAAAAGACAGGAGATTTATATTTTACTTTTTTTAAAGGATAATAATAAATGAGAGTTAAAAGCTTAAAGTATATTTGATGGTATTTGGATCTCCTTTATTTTATAAATGTATTTTTATAAGTGAAATAGACTGAAGCGAACAAAGTTATAATGGGTGTACTAGGGCTACCAATTAGCCTTCTTCTTTTAAAGCAGAACGAGAAAACCACCCTTCATGCATGCAGTCAAGCTGTGAATGAGATTCAGATTTCCCATAGCCGAATATTCAACCAGGTGCTACAATATGAAAATAGAAACCACAGTTGCCCCAACATATTCCATCTGAATAAATGCCATTTCTTTGCCCATACAGACCCACACACCACCTTGGAAGACTGCGAATTCGAAAGGACTTTGCGGGATAAAATAACATATATACAATTGATTAATTTATGTTTTTTAATAATCCTAATTTTAATTTATTAAATCTCCTTATTTCCCTTTTTCTTTTAAAATTATTAATCTTAATTTTAATTTATTAAATCTCCTCATTATACTTTTTCCCCGTCAATATCCTACCCAATCATCTTTTCCTTGTAGTCTAAATATTCTACCGAATCATCTTTTCCTTTTAATCTAAATATTCTACCCAATTATCTTTTCCTTTTAGTCCATTCTTATAAAATATTTAGTTCTATATTATAGATATTTTGTTAGAGAGAGAAGATATACTATCAAAGTTTTTGGTTAAGATAAAATATGAACATTCTTATAGTTTTCTTAGGTAACATTTATGAACCATTAAAAAGTAAATATATTATATATAATTAATTTTAAGTATGATGTTTTCAAAAAGCATAATAAAAATAATAACTTTTTATAGATTTAATTTTTTATGCTTATTACACCGAAGGTTTATTTAAGGGGACGGTTTCTCTATAGGTTTTGTCATCCGTCGACGACCTGTGATGAACCTCCCTGTGTCCACAGAACCGTGACAACAGACTCCGTAATGCTCATTTCATGAAGATTCGTTTTCCATTATTGGGTCTCCCTTAGCACCTGTGAATATTATATTCCTGGCATTAAGCCTATCAGCATACTCGTTAAAGCCTTCAAATTCCAAATCTGAGCTTGTGCGTTGCAGTCATGTATCCCCACACTCTTGAAAATCCAGATTATTCATGTGTTTTGCACTATTTCTAGCTTCAGTGGCACCTGAGTCTTCTAATCTAAAACTATCGTGCACAACCCCAGCCATCCCATGTTCCAGACTGGGACGTATTCAGGATGCCATGGTAGGGACAAAGGGGTTTTCTAAATACACACGCTCCGCGGGAGAATCATAAAGTAAAACACCTCTCCTTTAGTCTAGCGGCACTGCCCCTTAAATAAGCTCTTAGTAAGTAGGATAACTACATAATCTAATACTTCCTTCTTTTAGCTCTGAGTAAGCAAGAGAATAGGTTGTATCCTACAGTGGCCACATCGGAGTCTCCTGGGCTTGTAACAATTTTTAGAGGCCACCTCATCTCCCAAGGAAGCCTTAGTGTTCAAATCACAGGGTAAACACTCATGTGCTTGTCTTGGGCGGAGTTTAGTTGCTCCTTTTAAATAGAGTCAACATGTACATACATGATTATGAGGTCGATGAACCAACTCCATCATAGTGGGTTCTAATCGATTGTGTATTGGGTCTACATAAAGGACAATTCGCATGTGACCTTAGCCAAACATCAATACAGTTAATATGGAATGCATGGTTTCATTTGGGAAGAAGCCTGAGAGCCTCATTCTCCCGAAACTCAACCAGACAAACTGCACACTCCATTTTGTCTATGAGCTTCTATGAATCTGCACAGAGGAATGGATCTGATCACAACATCATACAGGCCATATGATTGAGTAATTATCTGCCATCCTTCTGGGTCTTGGAATACTTCCAGTGAATAAGCATTGACTTGTATATTCTCTTCAGAGTCCAAAGTCCTAAGTCTCCTCCTGAAAAAAGGTCTCCATCGAGAAGCTTTGCAATACTTGGCAAAAATCTTGTAGTAACTTACCACCACTAAACCGCTGCCTAGAACTACAACAATGGCTATCTGGGCAAGACTAATGGTGGCGGTGGCGTAGTTGTGCTTGGTGGGTCCTTTACTTGTGGTTGCACCTCGTGAGGCTCCCCATCCAAACTCATATCTACATGTTGAAATTTCCCTTTGACAGGATTGCTCCGGAGACAAACTAATGGAGAATGTCTTGAACAGATCTACTTCAAACCCATAAATTTGTTGAAAATACATAGATGTAATTAGTTACTATGTTCATGGAGAATGAAGGAAAATAAACCCACTACAAAATCATAAAAACGCCGCTACAAATTCATAGTGAATCGATGTAACTACACAAAATTGATGAGAAAATTGCAAATCACCTCAAAGAAAGTGTATTCATGTTGTGCTAAGCTCTGCAAAATGATGGAATAACCTATTCATTAGGAAAATAGACTCCATGGGTACAATTTTCATGAGTTTTTAGTCGGTTAATGTAAAACCAACACATTCTAAACTTCGAAATCGAACTGATATTGAATCACAAATGCCTAGCCCTGGGACTGCCAAATGTTATGGATTTTAAAATCACAGATGCCTATCCCTGGGACATCCAAATGTTATGGATTTATTCTTTCAAGTTTTTTATTATAAAATTCCTAGATTAGAAAGCAACTCGAACCTAACCCAGTAACTTCCAAATTGTAGAGACAATAGAGATTTTCCAGAAGTTATTATGTGCTTGTTTGAATACGTTGATTGTCAAAATATAAGAAAAGCAACAACTGGAAGATTAAACGTTGGAAAGGTCATCGAAAAGGACACGTAAACATGCCTTGGATACTTGTTCGGTCATATTTATAACATGGGAGAGGCAAAAGGGAAAATGAGAATGAGTTTTTATAAATCTGTACCAAGCAAACTTAGTACTTTTCTACCCCGAGCCGGGTAGGCCATTTATCAATCAAAATCGTATGGTGAAATAGTTTAGAGTTTTAGGATCTAGGTATATTTCAAGTTTCAAGGGTCGAGTTCAAGGGATGGGTTATAGTAATATAGTAAGCTGTCTTCACCACATCTCCTCTATGTTTTACTTAGGGCAATGTGATCCCCTTAAACCTATCCATGTCTAAAGAGGTTCTGTTGAGACTCGGGAGGGACTAGACAGGTTAGGCCCAAGCAAGAAGTTAGTTGGAAGTGCATGGAAAAATATGAAAAGAATCACTCGCATATCTACTTGAGAATTGCATATCTACGTTGAACTTGTCCATAATCAAAAACTAGTTTAAGAATCAGCACATCATGTTTGGTTTTATTTGTTGAATGACAATTATTTAGTTATTAATAACGAGAATATTTAGTTAGGATAAAAATCCAAACTCGTTTGGAAGCGAAACATGCTCAATTAAAGGGAGAGGCAAAATTCAATAAGAGAAAATTCCTTTTAGTTTTCAAAACACGGGACATGCAACAGGCTGATAATACCATATTTTAACAAGGACTGGAACAACATTAAAACCTTGGTCCATCCCACCCTTAATTTTCATTATTGTTATGGGTGGCTACACCAGTGACATTTTACGGCCTAGCCACTCTACTGTATCCTTGATCATCAGATCGTGTACCATTCCTTGTATCTACGTGAAGCAACGAGAATTTTTATATAAACATGCACTTTTGAAATGAACCTATATTATTAATTTACCTCTTCTTGCATTTTCATTCCTATATCTCCCTCTTCCTGCCTACTATTCTCTTATTCTGTCGACTTAATTAATGGGACAACCCGAATGCTATTACTTATGTAATTACTAATTGCCTGAAATAGAACTATCCCTCCTCAAACAACTAGTGCTTTCTCCCCCATGCACACCTATCAAATAGGTTCAACTATACAAGCAAGGGCCATAATTATAAAATCTTTATTGTAAACTATTCCAACTGTGTTAAAATTGAACATTGTCCATATTTATTCAAATTATAAAAAATATTATTAACGATTTTATTCAGTTATAGGTTTCATTTCAATTTTCACAGGTATTGGAATTGAACATTATTGTTCAAGAAAGATGTTAAATTCAAACTATGAAGCATCAAAGAGATTGAGAATATTATATTAAAAAATATACATGTCAAATGCCATTGCACAATTTATGTTTTACATTTTGTTGTGAAAACATTTTAAAAAGGTATACACTCACAGTTTTATGGTTTTGTTTTTTCTCTATTTTATGGTATTATTATTAAATGTTATTTTCTTAAGATACGTATCCACCTTGTTTTTTGGGTGTGTTTTCATTCCATATTCCTCGAGGTATTAATATTGAAGATTTGTGTGAAAACTTTTTGGAATGATTTGGTTTAGTTATTTTATTTTATTTGACAATATATGTTTTTTTCTTTTATAATATTTAAAATAAAATGAATGAATACATAATTTTGTGTATATTACAAAAACTTGTGGATTATGCTACATGATTCATAGGATTGTGAATGCT
Source organism: Pseudotsuga menziesii (assembly GCA_001517045.1). Lineage (NCBI taxonomy): Eukaryota > Viridiplantae > Streptophyta > Pinopsida > Pinales > Pinaceae > Pseudotsuga > Pseudotsuga menziesii. The sequence goes on from LPNX010561270.1 coordinate 41,154, forward strand.
ACATGGTTGAAGGGTTGTGAATGCTACATGATTTATATGATTGTGAATGCTATATGACATTAATGTTGAAGGGTTGTATGAAAAGACTTTGTTTTTTATCCAAGTTATGATACATGATATCCACATAATTGTACTATTAGAATGTGTGGTTTTATGTATTGTTAGGATTATGTTTGGATGTTCAAAATACTGTCACGCAATTTGGTTCTTAAGTTCTAAGAGTAACGTGGTAGAAATGAATGTTAATATCTAGCATTGAATTTTCCTTTATGCACATTGCCACCTATATTAATTAATGAATATCATCCATCTCGACGTTAGATAACTCTTATGTCATGTCTTTCTTTAATGTTGGTTTGTTTGTGGCGTACAAACTATGCATTTAACTAATGCAATGCAATCGGAATCTCACAGCAGTGAACTTGACCTCACATAGAGAGGGCAATTCAGGGGAAAAGAAGTTCAACTTTTAAACTATACTATGAACATAGTCTTTTCAGCTTTTCCATACCAATATAAATCCATGCTAAATTACTATTTCTTCTGCATAGAGAACTTGTTTTTATAATTCCAAATCAAAATTATTTGAGTAAACATAGATTGTTTTTATTATTTTATTAAATGTGTGGGTTCTTACCAAATTGAAATTTTGTTTCAAGAATAAGAAATGGGATTTATATTTCACTTTTTTGGGAACCTAATTGAAATTTTGTTTCAAGAAAAAGATAGTGGATTTATATAATAATAAAAAATCAAGAAAAAGACAGGGGATTTATATTGTAATTTTTTCAAGGATAATAATAAATGAGAGTTAAAAGCTTAATTATATTTGATGGTATTTGGATCTCCTTTATTTTATAAATTTATTTTTACAAGTGAAAAAGACTGAACCGAACGAAGTTATGATGGGGTGTTAGATTTTTAACATTCAAGCTAGCATTATCTTAGGATCTTATCTGAGAGAATAACATGCATAGCAATAAGCACAAGAGACAAGAGACACAAAGAATTTTCCTTGGGGAAACCATAAACGAGAAACCCCCGCAACTTCCTTGGAGATAGAATGAGCACCAATGGCAGCAGTAAAACCTGAAAACGTAAAGATGATCTCCAATAGCTTGTTCTCTTTCTCTCACTTGAGAGAGCTTCTCCTCTCTCACTCATGCACCCCAATGAGTGAGTGAGTGTGTGATAAATAGAGAGGCTCACTCTCTATTTATAATATTCTTTCGTTCACTTAATGTCCACGTTAACATGGCGGCCCCACTTAACAATCACTTACTAGGGCTGACATCTCTAGGAGAGTCTAATAACCCTAGTGCCCCAGAACTGTGGAGACTTTACCCTCTGATAAACAAGGAGGGTTAACCTTGACACACTTATGGGGACTATTGCCCCGAATTACAATGGAGGGCTAACCTCAATGACTTGTTTACATTATTGAATCTCCCGATCGGAACATTGGGGCATGACATGACTCAATTACATTATAGATACTTCCCAGAATAAACATCGGGGTACAATACATAAGATATACAAGTGAATACATTCCTAAGTTACAAATACATCAACACTCCCTCTTAATTAGGAAGGTATTATCTTGACATAATTTATCAACACAGGTATTCTTCTATGTATCATATGGATCATCATCAAGTCATCTTCATCTTCAAGTAATCTTCATTGTCAAGTCATCACTGGATCTGGATCATCCCTGGATCTGGATCATCATTGGATCATCATCACTGGATCATCATCGAAACTGGATCATCACTGGATCATCATCAAAACTAGATCATCATTGGATCATCATCAAAGCTGGATTATTACTGGATCATCATCATCATCACTGCTTCCTCTATCTCAATCAAATGGTGCTATCTCTTCATTCTTCTCGTCACAGAAAGTTCTACAGAGATAGCCCTTTTTCATGTTGGTTGTAGACCTATCCTCCATGTAGGTCTTCATCTTCTTCAGCGCTTATATCTGACCATGGTCAGAAACACATCACAAATATGTCACAAAGGCCTGCCCAGCACTCACATCTGACCATGATAGGAAACTCATTCACACATCATGTCAGAGAGGCTCTGCACTTGCATCTGACCATGATAGGAAACTCATTCACACATCATATCAGAAAGGCTCTGCACTTACATCTGACCATGATAGGAAACTCATTCACACATCATGTCAGAAAGGCTCTGCAGTTACATCTGACCATGATAGGAAACTCATTCGCACATCATGTCAGAAAGGCTCTGTCGTTACATCTGACCATGATAGGAAAATTATTCGCACATCATGCCAGAAAGGCTCTACACTTACATCTGACCATGATAGGAAACTCACTCGCACATCATGCCAGAAAGGCTCTGCACTTACATCTGACCATGATAGGAAACTCACTCGCACATCATGTTGGAAAGGCTCTGCACTTACATCTGACCATGATAGGAAACTTACTCGCACATCATGTCAGAAAGGCTCTGCATTTACATCTGACCATGATAGGAAACTCATTCGCACATCATGTCAGAAAGGCTCTGCACTTACATCTGACCATGATAGGAAACTCATTTGCACATCATGTCAGAAAGGCTCTGCACTTACATATGACCATGATAGGAAACTCATTCGCACATCATGTCAGAAAGGCTCTGCACTTACATTTGACCATGATAGAAAACTCATTCACACATCATGTCAGAAAGGCTCTGCACTTACATCTGACCATGATAGGAAACTCATTCGCAGATCATGTCAAAAAGGATCTCAACCCCAGGTTGAGTGTCAGTCCTAGACTGAACAAATTCCTGGTAATTGACCAGGTGCCTCCATTCTCCTAGAGAATGGCATTCATTGCTTATATCTGATCATGTGAGAACACATCTCACAGTCACCTCAGAATGGCTCATGGACTCATCACTTCCCCTTGGAGGGAACCTCGATCTGTAGAACACCAAGCTTCAACTGAAGTACTCTTCACTCTGGCCAATGGCTTAGTCAACACATCAGTTATATGTTCATCCGTCGCAACATACTGGAGCTTCACTGCTCCTCTCTACACCATATCCCTGATATAGTGATATTTGATCTTGATATGATTCGACTTGTAATGGAACACCGGGTTCTCATACAACTTCACACAACTCTGGTTGTCGCAATATATACAAGTAGCATCCAACTGGAGATCAAATAAATTAGACAATAACTTCCTCGGCCATACTGCCTCACAACTAGCTGAACAAGCTGCAACATACTCTGCTTCAGTTGTACTCAGTGCCATGCAAGACTGTTTCCTGCTAAACCAAGGGATCACACCTAATCCCATACTGGAGTAGCACCCCAAAGTGCTCTCCCTATCAATGGCACTTCCTGTCCAATCTGAATCCACATAAAGCTCCAGGTTAATCTTCATATTCGTACCATACTTGAGCCCATACTCAACTGTACCCTTCAGGTACCTCACTCCATGCTTTGCAACCATCAGGTGAACATGTCTCAATGTGTTCACAACAAAGCAAATGTCTGGTCTCGTATTCGTCAAATACATCAAGTAACAAATCATCTAACGATACATCGTGGCATCAACCAAATCTGATGAAGCATCACTCAATAGCTTCAGGTTCGATGCCATAGGTGTGGTCATGTAGTCCATCATCCTGAACCTCTTCAGGATCTCTACTGCATACTTACCTTGTCCACACCTCCATGCCTAGAACATAGTGCATCATCCCCAAGTCCTTCATCTCGAACTTGGCAGCAAGTCTCCTTCTTGTAACTTTAATGATTTCCTCTTTTCTATTAGGAACAAGTCATCAACATATAACAGGAGTCATCACTGGTCTTCTACCTTCAACCTTTGAAGAAAAGGTTGGAATCTGCTTTACTCTTAGTAAATCTTAGAGCCATCAGTAAGTTGTCCATCCTGTCGTACCATGTCGAACCTCAAGATCTTCTTCAGTCACTCCCTCTAAAGCATAGTATCGTTCTCCCTCTGTCTTTCGTACTCAATGCTTGAAACATTCTGTACCGGAGTGATAAGTAGCTTCCTCTGCTACTAATATTCTATGTATCCATCTAGGGTCACTGGATACCAAGATCCTCTATCTTGAACTTTTTCAAAATTTCATCTCGCACCCTTCTGTGAGCTTGTCATCCTCTATATACTTTTATCTTCAACCTTGTACCAAGGGTTCAGATCTTTATCAAGCTCCTCATGTATGTGTTATCCCATGGGTGTCTTCTGAGCTCGTACAAGGCCTTTTTTCATTTGCACACATGATTCTGCCTGTCATGTGTCTCAACTCCCACTGGCTGGAAATGTCTCTTCATAGTCTATGCCTTCTTTTCATGAGAAGCCTCATGCTACGAATCTTTCCTTATATCCCATGCTGTTTCCATCTACTGCATGATGGAACTACGAACTTCCCTTCACGTATCGATACTACATCCTAAACATCATTCTTCTTGAACTGGTCTTCCCTTTCTTCTTGGTTACTTCTTCATAGCTGGAAGGTTTTGCATCAATGATGTTGCTGCATTCGTCATATTATTCTTCATCATGAACTGTCGTCACTTGTTCTTCGGAACAAGTCTCATCCTTCATTGCTTGTATGCAATTTTACGCGATCTTTCCTCCAAGTCAAATGAATTAGTTGTATGGTTAGAAACATTTAATAAGCTATACTCATAATGAAAAATTCTTTTGCATCAAGATATATGATTAAGCAACTATTTTATCCAATACAACATTCATCCATATCTCACAGAAACTTTTCTAGATTCCTTCCATCTCTACCAGGACAACATTGAGATTGTGCACTAATCCAATATGTCAGCAAAGAGGTTTCATTCTATATAAGTAGCAATGGAGAGTTGTATAGCACCATGAGCTACTTACCCATCACATGCGTATTAGTAGTATACTGTCAATAATGCAAACATTCTATCATGCATAATACATTAACTGAATCTAAACAAATGCATAACAAAACAATATCATGAAATGACAATTGAATACTTGTCTTTATTTGTTTCGTGGGTAGACTCCTTCTTGAGCCTTCAGCTTCATCATCTTCTTCATTCGAAATAGCATCGTTTCTTATCCAAATGCTAAGATGGATAAGAGGTTATTCAAGAGTTGAGTTCTTCATATTCCTCGTCGCTTGAGGGATATTCTTTGGATGGTGAGAGCTTGATCTTCAATTGATCCCATCTTCTCTTCTCTTATTATGACTTGAGCTTCTTCTTCTTCCTAGAGTCTGCTAAAAGTAATCACTTCCTTCTGGCACACATTCCTCGCATTAATGAATCCCATGATCGTGGGAGGCCATTCAAGGTGGCTATCACCACTTCTGCATTCTCCACTTCTTCTTCTACTGCTACAAGTTGTTCTTTGAGAGACCCTCGTAAAGTATGACTATATGGTCTCTGAATTCTGGATCTTCACATTCTTCAATTGTTTTCTTAAAGTCATATTCTGATTTATGTTCTTCCCTTCAAATAGCTTGGTCAAGGAATCAAACATCTCTTTCGGTGTCTTTAGGGAAGACACTTGTGGTATAAGGTGATCCATGATTGAATTAGCAATGATCTTCTTGGCCTTGACCAAGTTCTTGGTGTAAGGCTTTTAGCCTCATCTCCCTCTGGAACTGGAACCTCTCTACTTATGTAGGTGTCCAATTCATTTTCTTTAAAGAGATCATATACTTCCATGCTTGGAAGTTGTCAGCTTCACCAAGCTTATCATCAAGCTAATGTGATAGATCACTTGGAAATGAGAACCTCAAATGAAAATAGCAAAAGATTAGATCTTATCGATTTGAGGTGTTTGTTCTGGTTCTGAAGCTGGCTTATCTAGGGTTAGTAAGAGAAACCCTAATTTTAAAAACTTGCAACCTTTTAGATCTGGTTAGATAGAAAGATAGACCTCTTCAAGGTCAGCTTTCCAATGTACTCCTTTTCTAAAAATAGTGGAGGGAAGCTCCCGGAACAGGAAGCCCTAGTTTTCCAATTTCTTCTACAGAAATTCCTAATACTGTTTCTACGATATCTTTGTAATTAATACTCCTTTGTGTCTAAAACTTTGCACTGAGGTAACCCGGCCTGTTCCTGTTCTAACACCATAGGTTTTATCAGAATTTGTTTCACCAATTACAACTTATAATCGGTTTCCCAAGGTGACCTGTTTTAGGATTGTTCACAATAAAGAAGTTGTACGGACTACCACGTGTCACTGTTCCATATTCGGGGTCTGAAACTTCTACCACGGAAAGTACAGTCCTTTCCCTTTTTGCAACATCTTGAGAAATTTCATTTTGACCTTTGTAGCCCAAGATATAGCAATTCTCCCTAGGTGTCCTGTTTAGGGATGAATCCTAGAAGAGGTTGGAACCCTAAATTGGAGGAATCATCTATCCTAGAATATAGCAAATCTGAGGCTGAAACTTGGACCCAATGTACATCAGGATTTAGACGTCTTCAATACCGAGATATAGCGAATTTACCAAAACTTATCAGTTTTAGTATTTAGGGTTTTTCTAGCTCGGGATCAAACTAGGGTTTGACTTTCCCGGAGTTACACCCAACCAAAAATCTTGACCCAGGTCTCTAAACTTTGATTTTGATGAGGAGAGAAATCCTATGCCAGTCTCACTCAAAAATTCTTCTTCTGTAAAAAGCCCTAATTTCTCGTACCAAAAATTGAAAATGCCCAAAATCGAATTCCGCTTCGACAAAAAGAAGCGCCCTTCAATGGAGAGTCAGCCTAACATACTTTTGTTGATGGATTGTGGAGAGAGACCCAAAAAGTAAGAATCCCTAGCTTCTGCAACTGCACAATGTCTTCTTCTCAGGTTAGCTTTGATACCATGTTAGATTTTTAACATTCAAGCTAGCATTATCTTAGGATCTTATCTAAGAGAATAACATGCACAGCAATAAACACAAGAGACAAGAGACACAAAGAATTTTCATTGGGGAAACCATAAAAGAGAAAACCTCGCAACTTCCTCAGAGATATAATGAGCACCAATGGCAGTAGTAAAACCTGAAAACATAAAGATGATCTCCAACAACTTGTTCTCTCTCTCTCACTTGAGAGAACTTCTCCTCTCTCACTCATGCGCCCCAATGAGTGAGTGTGTGTGTGATAAATAGAGAGGCTCACTCTCTATTTATATTCTTTCGTTAACTTAATGTCCACTTTAAAATGTCGGCGCCACTTAACAATTACTTACTAGGGCCAACATCTCTAGGACAGTCTAATAACCCTAGTGCCCCACAACTGTGGGGACTTTGCCCTCCGATCAACAAGGAGGGTTAACCTTGACACACTTGTGGGGACTATTGCCACGACTTACGATGGAGGGTTAACCTCAATGACTTTACATGACTTGTTTACATTATTGAATCTCCCGATCAGAACATCGGGGCATGACATGACTCAATTACATTATAGATACTTCCCGGAATAAACATTGGGGTACAATACATAAGATATACAAGTGAATACATTCTGAAGTTACAAATACATCAACATGGGGATACTAGCACTACCAATCAACCTTCTTCTTTTCAAGCAGAACGGGAAAACCACCCTTCATTGGTGCATTCAAGCTGCGAATAAGCTTTGGATTTCCCATAGCCAAATATTCAATTAGGCAATACAATCTAAACATAGAAACCACAATTGCCGCAACATATTTCATCTGAATAAATGACATATATTTGTCCAGACCAACCCGCGTGCTGCCTTGGAAAATTGTGAATTTGAAGGGACTCTGAAGGATAAAACTCCCTTCCTTGTTCAGCCATCTTTCTGGTTTGAATTTGAGGTAGTCGGTACCCCGGATGGCGTCTCTACGACCCATGGCGTATGGGTGCTAAGTCACTCGAGTGCCTCTGCGCACAATAGTCCCATCAGGCAAAACATCATTCTAGAGAGCGTGCTTGGAGTCCAAGAGGACCGGTGGATAAAGTCTCATCAATTCACATATTTCTGCGTGTAGGTAATGCATGCTCTATAGATCCTCGTATGAAAATACCCAGGATTTTTCATCCTGTTTGGATTCGAGTTTGACGGCCATGAGACATGCAATTTCTTTTTGTATTGCTTCCAAGATGCATACAGAATGTTTACATGTACCATAAGCTAGATATTTACATATGGCGATTTTAATACGAACTAAACATACAAACTTTAACACAACAAATTTCTATTTACTTGTGAATAACGAATTTCTATTTACCTGTGATTCATCTTGCCAGAAAATTTTTGTTGCACTCCCTGACACCTCTAGAAGCCTTAAATTCTTCATTAGAATCTAGGAAGGTAGAGAAGGGTTGGGATGTTTGTTCAAGCGAATCCATATGAGATTCAGGGACATCATCGTCATTATACTGTGTTCCAAGAGAGAAGCTTCAGTATCAACAAGTTGCAATCTCCTCATTTAAATACCGTCAAATGCATTGTCTTCATGATAATAAACAAGCACCATTCTATTTCCCCACACGGTAATTATGTATACAATCATCAATACTTACAAAATATTGTTGCAATAAATCATCAATAATGATGATTTCTGTCCAACGCCAAAGTTGATGGGCGAAGAGCTCTCAACAACATCTTTTAGCCAACTTTCATAGTTTGTCATATATATTTGTATCGTTCCAACCGTCTACTTCCACATTTTCCATGGGACACTTGGCGGTCATGCATATCATCTAAAACACAACTATGTAGGTCCACTAGACACTCGGTTTGTACATCTGAAAACCCAAACTCCGTGAGCCAGAAATACATTGCATTAGAAAACACGTGGGTGATCTGAAGGTTGGTTGGGATTTAAAAAATAAACAGGCCAGGCTGCCGCCATGGTTTTGATTTTTTTTTGTCTAGCAACGATCTCTACTGATGGACCTAACCGAAGTTGTAGAACTTGAAAAAGAAAGAAAAACCTATGTGAATCTGAAGGTTGAAGAAAGGTTTATGGGAGTCTAATGAGCGGTCATATATATATTATTTATTTTGCAAAGAAATGTAACAAGAAGAAAATGACTTTGTGTTCGTTGGATTGTAATTTTCAGTTTCATATATTAAAGCTTACGACTCATAGGGCCTCCACATTCCATCATGATGGTTTTGGGATCCGCAAGGAGCGAGGCACCATGCCTTTGCCTTTACGTGTAGTGAAGGGAAAAAGTAAAAACAAATTCAATGGAATTGTTACATCTATCAAAACTTATGCCCCAATAGCTACAATATGTGCATGAAAGGGCGTTGGCTTCTGCATCCATCATGTTGTCACGTCCCCAACCCTCCGATAGGCGAAGAGGACGCGACCATCATGGCGTTAACCATCTGGGCTAAGAGCCCCATGAACATGTTCTTGCACAAAAATTGCTGAAACAGACTGCTTAAACAAAAATCTTGAACTAAATTATGCACACATGAATGTTTATCATGCACAGATGCAATTATTTAACATACACAGCTATAGTTATTTATCATGCACAGCGGAATCAACATGCATTCACACGAGCATTCATTCAACATGTTCATTACATTCATTAGTAGAATTTATGGTTGCAGAAGTGAAATGGACAAGATTACTTATCTTATGAAAACTCCTTCCGCAACCAGCTACGTCGCTGCAACGTTCCACCCAACCATAAGCCATCGTGCTCCTTAATCTCTCAGCAATGCTGCCACCCCCGAGCTGGGCATGATTCTCCAAGGAATAAGGGAACTAGTAGGCTTACACATAGCCAAGGATACACAAAACACAGCCAAGCCAACATAGTTGTGTTTATCAGGCCATCAGGGAGTTGGGAAAGGCTAAATGCTAAGCTGGTGAGCTCCTTACAGAGCCAAGAACACCCACACCAAAACTAGCCTGGCCTCTAAGACACCCAAACACACCCAACACAAGGAATCAGTCCCTTCTCTGCTACATAGTCCCTCAGGCCCTTCATTCCCTTCCAGTGCTATTCAGGGGTGATGGAGAAGAAGGCCAGCCCTCTAACTCTTCCTGTGTGGTTTCTAGCCACCAGGTTTATCAAGCAAACCAAGCCCCCATCCCTGCTCCCAATACAGTCTGAAGACCAACCATTGCCCTCAGGCAATTAATTTAGCTATCACAGCTTAAACCAGGGAAAACGACTTCAAACCACCTACAGCAGTTCCCAAACATAACAGCAAACACAGCTCATGGTCTAGACCACGCTAGGGAAGAGTTTACAGTCTCCCATCCTATGCGTGAGTGAAAACGACAATGCAGGACCCACAGATCAGTCCGTGAGGGAAGAATATAGCCAAACCATCCACAGATCCACAGAGGAAAAATACATGGATAAAACCAGGAAAATCCTTTACGTGAGCGTGAGCAACTTCCGCTCCTGCATGAGGACGAACAGCAAATCGTGAGGCCACGAATTGGAGAGTGCGTGGGTGTTCAGAAAACCAGCAGTGCGTGAAAGGGGGGGTGTGTGAGTGCTTCAACTCGTCGTGGGAAGAGTCGAATTGCCTCCGTGAGTGAAGTCAACCGTGGTGGAGTGTGCGTGTGGGTGAGGACTGACAGTCCTGCCACCCCACTCCCAAAACAATTAACTGCCTCAACCACCAGTAGCAATTCTTCAATGGAGGTGTTTGGAATAAAACAAGGGAAGAAGACACATGGGTATTTTCCCCATTTGCCAAGGTTTGACAAATTTCCCCACCCTTATCCTTGTGAAAATCATGCCCCTTTCGATTTAGTTACCATGATCGTAGTGGGTCGGGTTCATTTAATTAATTATAGATGTATATTTACATGACGACCAACATAATATATGTCGCATGCCTCGATATACCATCGGTGACAAATTCAAATCCAAAACATAACATAACCGATCAATGGCGAGGCCTTGGCCTTTAGCTCCACACCATGATCATTTACAATATATACATCATACACATCTAATCCAATGGGGTCAAAACCAGGGCATTACATTCCCCTCCCCCTTCAATAGCATTGTCCTCGGTTCTTTACAAAATTGAACAAAATGCTACACCGGTATCGCCTCAGTGTTCCGCAAAATTGAACAAAAATGGATGTGCCAATCGCATGGCATCCTCCAGCTCCCATGTAGCCTCTTCAGGTCCGAAGTGCTCCCATTGCACCTTTACCTGCCCTATGGCCCGGTTCCGGAGCATTGTGACCTCCCTCGGGTTTCACCTAAATCACATCCCAATTTATCACATGGTTAGGATCATGTACACATCCTTTAAGCAAAGAAACATGAAAAAAATTATGAGCTCTAGTGCTAGCAGGCAATGCAAGTCTATATGCAACTGGCCCTATTCTTTCAAGCACTTCAAACGGCCCACAGTATCTTAGTGACAACTTGGCACAACTTCCAAGCTTCAAGGAGCTCTTGCTTGCCCTCACTCTGAGGTAAACATGATCCCCAACATTGAACTCCATGTTCACCCTATGCTTATCTGCATAGCTTTTCTGTCTGTCCTATGCTGCTTTCAGCTTCTGCCTGATCTTTGCGACCTCTTGCTCCATTTCCTTGAGAAATTTCGGTCCAAACACAATCCTGTTCACTAGATTATCCCAAGTCATTGTTTTCCTACACCTTCTTCCATATAAAGCTTCATACGGACTCATCCCCAAGGATGCCTGTTGTCCATTGTTATAAGAAAACTCTACCAAGTGCAAGTAATCTTCCCACTTGGTGGGTTTGTCCATTACGTACATGTGAAGCATGTCTTCAATCACCTGATTAACTCTCTCTATCTGACCATCTGTCTAAGGATGGTATGCAGTGCTGAAGTTTAGTTTTGTACCCAAATCTGCAAACAACCCCTTCCAAAAGTTGGAAGTGAACTTGACATCTCTGTCAGAGAATATTGCCTTCGGCAATCCATGCAATTTTAAAATCTCCTTCATGAAGATCTTTGCAATATCATCAGTCGCATGCGTAGACTTAACCGGTATAAAATGTGCTGCCTTAGTCAAATTGTCTACCACAACCATGATGGAATCATGTTGTCTCCAAGTCATTGGCAATCCTGTAATAAAATCCATGGAAATAACTTCCCATTTCCATTCCGAAACTGGCAAAGGCTGCAACAAGCCTGATGGATGTTGATGCTCAACCTTTACCTATTGACATTTCATACACCTTGAAATGTACTCAACCATGTCCTTTTTCATACCTGGCCAAAAGTACTGCTTTCTAGCTGTAGCAATTGTCTTCTAATATCCTGGATGACCAGAATACGGAGCTGGATAGATTTCATCCATGACAACTCTCTGCAAATCTACTACATCTGGGACATAAATTCTACCTTTATAAGTGAGAAGTCCATCTTCTTCCAATTTATATCCCTCATACCTCTTCTCAAGACTCTGTTGTTGCAATTTGTCTTTTACCTGCTCATACAATTCATCTCTAGCAGCATGACTAACAATCTGCTGCCTCAAATCTGACTGGCAAATACTAAGAGATGCCACATGCATTTCTTACACTTTCTTGCTGAGGGCATCATCTACCTTATTCTCCTTTCCTTTTATGTGCTTGATCTCAAAATCAAACTCACATAAAAATTCCAGCCATCTTGCTTGCCTAGCATTCAGAGTAGGCTGATCAAACAAATACTTCAGACCACAATGGTCTGTTCTGAGCTCAAATCTTCTACCCATCAAGTAATGCCTCCACATCTTGAGAGCATTTACTATAGCTGCAAGCTTTAGATCATGAGTGGCATAGTTCTTCTCATGCTCCTTCAGCTTTCTTGACTCATAACATATCACGTGGTTGTCCTGCATAAGGACTCCTCCAAGCCCTTGTCCGCATGCATCGGTACACACCACAAAATCCTTCTCTGGTTCTGCAATCTTCAATACTGGTGCACTGGTGAGAAGGTTCTTCAACTGCTGGAAGCTTTCTTCACACCTCAATGTCCATTCGAACTTCATCCCCTTCCTTTGCAAAGAAGTGATGGCATGTGCAACTTTGGAGAATCCCTCAATGAATCTCCTGTAGTATCCTGCAAGTCCCATGAAAGATCTTACAGCTGTCGCGTTTCTTGGAGTAGGCCAATTCATAATGGCTTCAATCTTTTCAGGGTCCACAGATATACCCTCCTCTGAGATAATGTGACCCAAGTACTGAATTCTATCTCTATAGAAGTCACACTTGCTCAGTTTTGCATACAACTGGTGCTCCCTAAGCAATCGCAATGTCAATCTCAAATGCTCTTCATGCTCTTCCTCATCCTTAGAATAAAAAAGAATGTCATCAAGGAAAACAAGAACAAACTTGTCCAAATACTTGCTGAAGACGCTATTCATACAGCACATAAATGTAGCTGGTGCATTCGTGAGACCAAATGGTACCACTACAAACTCATAATGCCCATACCTTGTCGTGAAGGTTGTCTTATGAATGTCTTCATCCTTGATTCTCACCTGATGGTAACCAGACCTTAAGTCAATCTTGGAAAATACCTTTGCTCCCCTCATTTGTTCAAAGAGGTCATCAATCCTAGGTAAAGGATATTTATTCTTCACGGTAACCTTGTTCAATTGTCTATAATCAATGCATAACTGGAGTGTACCATCTTTCTTCTTTACAAATAGAACCGGTGCTCCCCAAGGAGACACACTCGGCCGGATATACTTCTTTTCCAACAACTCTTGTAGTTGCATCTTCAACTCTAGCATCTCCGGTGTACTCATCCTGTAGGGTGCCTTGGACACTGGTGCTGCTCCTGGCACAAGTTCAATAGTGAAATCAATATCCTGCTTTGGAGAAAGCCCTGGAATCTCATCAGGAAACACATCCCTGAATTCTTGTAACACCTGATAGTCCTCCAACCTAGGATTTTCATCTCTTGTTTCCTCCAAAATATGAGCTGCATACAACTGGCAGCTCTTCCTACAGAACTTCTTTAACTGCATTGCTGAAACCTGCCTCACTGAAATTACCTTTGGAATACCTTTCACAACTACTAGGTTCCCTTCTTCATTCATGAATTCGAAAGTCTTATTGTAACAGTCAAGCTTTACTCTGTGAGCTTCTAACCAATCCATTCCAATGAGAACATCATAGGAACCAAGCGGTAGAACATTCAGATATACACAAGTGACTAATCCATCCAGGACCAATGGACATTTCTCTACCACTTCACTGACCTTTCTCTTAGTTCCAGTGGCTAGCTGAACTAACCAAGACTTCCTATGCTTTGCTTTCTTAAAAGCGCAAATCTCCACTACTCTAGGAGTAATGTAACTGTGAGTAGAACCAGGGTCAATCAAAATAGAAACAGATTGCTCAACAATCTTACCTGCTACTTCAACCACAGTTGACTGGTGATCTGCTTGGCGGTCCTCCAGTGCTACATAAATCCTAGGTACTGCCCTTGCTACTTGACCCACTGTTTCTGCTTCTTGAATGTTATAAGCTGGCCTTGCACTCTCATTCTCGAGTGGACAGTTTCTATGCATGTGGGGTCCTCCACATTTCCAACATTGGAGTGGTCCTCTATTTTGTTGTGGATCTCTAGGCTTTTCTCCTGTCACTCCAACTGGCTTACTCGCAGCTTGGGATGGCTGCTTCTGCTGATTCCTAAAGTTAGAAGGTTTGAAACCTTTCTTTCTTTGGCCAAACTTCTCGTTCTTCTTGTCCTTCCATGCCTTATGGTAATCCGGCTTACCTTTGCTTTGCTCATAGCAATACTTAGCCTTTCTTATTGCTCCTTCAAGAGTCCTAGGTTCATAGAACTCAATTCTATCTTTGTAAGACTGAGGTAATCCACTTAGAAAACATTGGACCTTCACTTTTTCATCTCTGATGTACCGGACATACCTCAATAGCTCCAAAAACTTATTCGCATATTTTTCCATGGTCTGTTGTCCCAATCTCAGCTCATGGAACTCCTTAATCTTCTCATCATAATACCTGTCAGATAGGTATTTCTACTTGAAATACTTCTTGAACTGTTTCCACTTCAGTCTCCTTTCGTTGATCCTCTTTACTTTCTTGAAGTGCTCCCACCAAATGGATGCCCTTCCATTCAGATTGAATATGGAAACTCTTGCCTTCATGTTTCCTTAAAAGTCATGCACTTGAAAGTGCTTCTTTATCCCAAAAATCCAAGCTTCAGCTTCTTGTCCAGTCTTTACCTCACCATCAAATGTAGGAGGTTTAGCTTTCTTAAATTCATCTTGAGAGCAATCCCTATGGTGTCTTTTTCTTTTCCTTTTATGAGAAGAAGAGCTTGAATCCCCGCTGGATTCTTTAGAATCAGATGACCCACTAGAATTCCTTCTCCTTCTCCTAGTACTACTCTTACTGCCTTCTGGTCTTGCTGTACCTCGTCCAGAGTCTATCTTTCTCTGCTAGTCTGTCAAACTCTACAACATAGCAGCATTCAACTGATGCTGCTCTTCCTGGGCTTTAATTAAGCTTCTCATAGTAGCTACAACATCTGACGGTGTCTCTTGGAATCTTCTTCCATTAGACTCAATGTCATCATTTCTATTACGAACATTTTCTCCCATGGCATCTTCTGCTCGCTCATGAGAATCTCGAGCATCATACCCATCATGGGTTCTCATGACTGAACCGCAACTTACTTGTCAAACTGCACTACTTGGAATACTTCCCTGGAAGGTGACTATGATTCTGCAAACGTGTTAATAACACAAATGTTAGATGCATAACATATAAATCAGAATCACTTACCTTCTCTTGGAATAACCATAAAATAACAATTTGCCCAAACACTAGATTTTCTTCATCAAAGAATGTCTATCTGAGGGGGACGACGGGGGTCAAGGGGGCTTGCCCCCTTGTGGCTCACCACTGCAGGGCGGGTCGACGGCAGTACCCTCGTTTTTTGTTGTTTTTTTTTTTTTTTTTTTGTAAATTATTGGTTTTCACGCAATCTGGTGCATTAGACTGCTGCCACTTTCTCCATTTTCGGCCCCGAAAATCCACTGGAAAATAGCAGAAAATCCCACTGAAAAACATTCAAAATATGTGGGAAAATCCCACTTGAAAACCTTGAAATTTTCCCTGCACCGAATCGGCTCCCTTTCAGCTATCCATCCGGCGTTTCGGTGGTCGAAACCGCTAATTCCTCCACTGTACATCAGCTATCAGCTCCATTAATCCTTCGGAACAATAGTCCATCCGCATCCGCAACGGCGGAACACGATCTTCATTCTCCTTCTGATCAGCGGCACCACCTGATCGGCGTCGGCAGTCTTTCTCATTAGAAGACTTAATGCTTTTGCTTCTGCAACGGCGGCGCACAAACCACTTTCTCTTCCGATTGGCGGCCCAATCTGCTACGTCATAACGTGATCGACATCGGCAGTCTTTCTCATCGGAAGACTTAATGCTTTTGCTTCCACAGTGGCGACACACGAATCACTTTCTCCTCTGACAGCCAATCGTTACTTAGAAAAATTTTAAACTTTCTTTCACGGCATCGGTGGTCTTTGCACTTCGGAAGGCTAGTGCCTCTAGCTTCCGCAACAGTGGACGATCAATCACCTTTTCTACCGATCGACGTCAAATCACTTGGAAAATTCCCGCGATTTTCTTTCCGACTGTTTCGTCGGGCATGCTTCCGCTACAGCGGAAGTCAACTTCACTAACTCTTCCGCAACGGCGGAAGTCCACTTCGCTAACTCTTCCGCAACGGTGGAGGTTCCACTTCGCGAACTCTTCCACAACGGCGGAAGTTCACTTCTCTAACTCTTTCGCAATGGCGGAAGTTCCACTTCGCAAACTCTTCCGCAATGGCGAAAGTTCACTTCGCTAACTCTTCCGCAACGGCGGAAGTTCCACTTCGTGAACTCTTCTGCAACGGCGGAAGTTCACTTCGCTAACTCTTCTGGAACGGCGGAAGTTCCACTTCGCGAACTCTTCCGCAATGGCAGAAGTTCACTTTGTGAACTCTTCCGCAACGGTGGAATTCCACTTCGCGAACTCTTCCGCAACGGTGGAAGTTTTCCTGCTGGCTCTTCCGACTGCTCCAACACTTAGCCAAATTCTCAAATTCTTTTGTCCACTGCTGTTCTGCTGGACATAGAAGGTAATTCTGCCCTCTATCAATGGCTCCTTCTTGGCCCATAGAGGCCCATTATTACAACCTTGAGCTCTGATACCATGTTGTCACGTCCCCAACCCTCCGACCAGCGAAGAGGATGCGACCACCATGGCGTTAACCATCTGAGCTAAGAGCCCCATGAACATGTTCTTGCACAAAAATTGCTGAAACAGACTGCTTAAACAAAAATCTTGAACTAAATTATGCACACATGAATGTTTATCATGCACAGATGCAATTATTTAACATACACAGCTATAGTTATTTATCATACACAACGGAATCAACATGCATTCACACGAGCATTCATTCAACATGGTCATTACATTCATTAACAGAACTTATGGTTGCAGAAGTGAAATGGACAAGATTACTTATCTTATGAAAACTCCTTCTGCAACCAGCTACGTCGCTGCAACGTTCCACCCAACCATAGGCCAGCGTGCTCCTTAATCTCTCAGCAACGCTGCCGCCCTCGAGCTGGGCATGATTCTCCAAGGAATAAGGGAACTAGTAGGCTTACACATAGCCAAGGATACACAAAACACAGCCAAGCCAACACAATTGGGTTTATCAGGCCATCAGGGAGTTGGGAAAGGCTAAATGCTAAGCTGGTGAGCTCCTTACAGAGCCAAGAACACCCACACCAAAACTAGCCTGGCCTTTAAGACACCCAAACACACCCAACACAAGGAATCAGTCCCTTCTCTGCTACACAGTCCCTCAGGCCCTTCATTCCCTTCCAGTGCTATTCAGGGGTGATGGAGAAGAAGGCCAGCCCTCTAACTCTGCCTGTGTGGTTTCCAGCCACCAGGTTTATCAAGCAAACCAAGCCCCCATCCCTGCTCCCAATACAGTCCGAAGACCAACCATTTCCCTCAGGCAATTAATTTAGCTATCACAGCTTAAACCAGGGAAAACGACTTCAAACCATCTACAGCAGTTCCCAAACGTAACAGCAAACACAGCTCATGGTCTAGACCACGCTGGGGAAGAGTTTACAGTTTCCCAGCCTGTGCGTGAGTGAAAACGACAACGCAAGACCCACAGATCAGTCCGTGAGGGAAGAATACAGCCAAACCATCCACAGATCCACAGAGGAAAAATACGTGGATAAAACCAGGAAAATCCTGTACATGAGCGTGAGCAACTTCCGCTCCTGCGTGAGGACAAACGACAAATCATGAGGCCGTGAATTGGAGAGTGCGTGGGTGTTCAAAAAACCAGCAGTGCGTGAAAGGGGGGGTGCGTGAGTGCTTCAGCTCGTCGTGGGAAGAGTCGAATTGCCTCCGTGAGTGAAGTCAACCGTGGTGGAGTGTGCGTGTGGGTGAGGACTAACAGTCCTGCCACCCCACTCCCAAAACAATTAACTGCCTCAACCACGAACAACAATTATTCAATGGAGGTGGTTGGAATAAAACAAGGGAAGAAGACACATGGGTATTTTCCCCATTGGCCAAGGTTTGACAAATTTCCCCACCCTTATCCTTGTGAAAATCATGCCCCTTTCGATTTAGTTGCCGCGATCGTAGCTAGTCGGGTTCATTTAATTAATTATAGATGTATATTTACATGACGACCAACATAATATATGCCGCATGCCCCGATATACCATTGGTGACAAATTCAAATCCAAAACATAACATAACCGATCAATGGCGGGGCCTTGGCCTTTAGCTCCACACCATGATCATTTACAATATATACATCATATACATCTAATGCAACGGGGTCAAAACCAGGGCATTACACACGTCCTAAAAATTAAGCAACAAGCTACTAATGGAAATCCTGACTATATACTATCGATATTCAATATGAAGATTGACTTGGGATATTAAAAATTTGAAACAAAATTTTTTCTTCACATGTCAACCTTATTTTGCCATTCAATGATCTTCAATACATGAGATTAAAACAGGACCCACATGAATGGTCGACGAGAAAAAGGGTGTCGCTTGTGCAAATTATGATGTGCACAAATTTTGATGTCTCGCATAGTTCTAGTTTCAATTTCAAAGGTATAATCTCTCCACGTCCAGGTCATGTCTCAGTTTCAAAGGTATAGTTCCTCCATGTTTAGGGGTTTCGAGGTTCTCTAAAGATACCTAAAACTTGGAAAACTCCTATAACTATGCCCCTTGTATTTTTGGACTTTTTTGCTTTGTAAGATTCCATTGGCATTCAAAGGATCAAGGCGAAAGCATTGACTTATTTACCAAATGTTTTCAAATTTAAAAACTGTAAGTACAAAAGCCTTTTGGAGGAAACTTATTTTCAATTATGTGGTGATTTAGAAGTTTGATGTAACTTATTTTCACTTATTTTTCTAGACTTTCTTTATCACATAAACTTATATTATCTACCCACAACTTTCTCTCATTTTTAAAACATATCGAAGTTCTCTTCGGTGTTTCATTTCCCCCTCTTTGGGGCATGCTAGTATTTACCTCTCGATATGCATCACCTCAATTCTTTCTTTTTAGTTTTTCAAAATTCAACTACAATTCTTATATATTTTGTTAATGTTCTTTGCACCATTTTTCACATGACACCTTGATTTCAATTTTATGAAGGAAAAAATGTTATTATGAAAAAGACTTTAAAATTTTTAATTTTATATTTTTAAATATAAATTAAAATATAAATCAAAGTTGACCTTATCAAAATGTAAGATGAATGAAACCAAATATGTTAAGTTAAAGCAAACTAGATACCTAATAAAGATATTCTATTTCCCTAAATTATTTCAATTTCCAAAATCTAGATATGTTAAGTGCCACAAATAAGCTATATCTATTACTTGTTTTTCATGTGCTTATCGCTCGCTTCAACTACTAT
Source organism: Pseudotsuga menziesii (assembly GCA_001517045.1). NCBI lineage: Eukaryota > Viridiplantae > Streptophyta > Pinopsida > Pinales > Pinaceae > Pseudotsuga > Pseudotsuga menziesii. The sequence goes on from LPNX010561270.1 coordinate 61,114, forward strand.
TATTTTTTATATTCTTTTCTTTTATAATTGTTTATTTCGGATTTGGAATGACTGTCATAAAATACACTTGTCTCATTCTCATGCTATCTAGGAAAAAGCATAGATGGTCCACCCCAAATTATTAGATAGCCATAGTCTAAAAATTCAACAATTTCCACCGAAATTCAACGATTTTTCAAGCAGTATTTTCAGAAAATCCTGCAGAAATTTTGGAAAACCATTGTTACCACTATCAAACTTACAAATTTTACGTGCCTTAACGATTTTTGAGTTTGTTGGATCCATTTTTGCCTTCAAAAAACCGATTAGAACACTACTTGATTCATATTTTAGAAACAAGATTTCGTCGGTTTCCAGGAAAAACTCGCCATCCGATAGAAATCATTGAGTCCTTAAACAACCTCTATAAGATATAAATACATATCTGTGTAATAATTTAATGTGATAAATTTTAATAAAGAATTTTATATAATAAAAAACAATTTAGGAAAATATAAATATTAAATATATTAGACTTAATTACGCCGATAGGTGTTAATATCTTAGAATTTTGGGGTGGACTACCATCTATGTTTTTTCATCTATGGACGAGG